>NTHP01000891.1:114481-138352 GCA_003416845.1 Oplegnathus fasciatus | reverse complement strand
AATTCAAACTCAGATCATTTGTTGTGTTTTGATGCCCTCATTTGATTTTTTTAATGTTTTGTCCTAATGTGTTTCAAGTTTTGTTGGTTTTTATACCCTATGAGAGTTATACCTCTAGAACAGGACTGTGTATGAAGCAGACGTGTACTGAATTAATCTGTCTTTGAGGTGGCTGGTACATCCTTACAAGCTTTGGTATATAGAAAAAACTATAGCAATATCGATGACTTCCTATCCAAGGAGATACCGTCTAATTGAAACTAAACTTGAAGTGTCAGATACAGCAATTGGACAGTCAATGGTGGCTGGCTCGTTGGTCTAGGGGTGTGATTCTCGCTTCTGGTGCGAGAGGTCTGGGGTTCAAATCCTGGACGAGCCCACTGCCGTAATCAATTCATTGCTTATCATTGAAATGATAATGGGTCCAATATCAGAAAAATGATTTAGTATGTCCCAGTAGATAGTATGTCAAATGCAGTATGCCAAAAATACCAGGATGTTCTACTGCAAGATTTTCTGGCTATTCTGACCGACAATCCTCTGCACTGCTTGTGTGAGCAAGAGGTTCATGGTGCAATATTGTGATGAAGTAGTATGTCCCAGTTGTATGCATGCAACAGTACATACTTTGCCCAGCTGCATTACGTACTAAAACTGAAAAGAAAAAGTATATGCATATATACGTCACAAACTTTGATGGACATTATTTATTCAAAGAGATAACAGTTATGNTCCCTGTGGACAAAGGCGGTAGTGTTTCACCTAACGTTAGGTTACATGTTCCCTCTGCTTCACTCCCCGCTGCAAGGAGACTACTTCTCCGGGAAGAGAGCAGGCAGCAGCTCCGGAGACGGACCTTCAGTTGGTGGCTGAAGCAACTTGAATTCAGCCAGAGCAAACCCCAGCGTGGCAGGCATTAAGAATAACTTTTAGAAACTAATAGAAATAGCCAGTCTTGTTTGCCTAAGTAGGTCATATAGAGGCATCGGTATTAAATTAAGACTGGTTGGATTGTCCATTTTGTAAAGTTATATAAATAGTCAGATGCATGCAGCCCCCCCTTATTCTAATGTTGTCACTCTATAAGCAAAAAATGGCCAATACTAATACAGATACTAATATGAGTCTCCCTTCACTCTAAATCTGTTTGCCCAGTGGTCGCATTATTAAAGTAAATAACTCAAGTGTGATAATATCGAATAATTACCATTTGTGGCCACAGAGGGCGCTGTTCAGCAAAGGTTAAAGGCTTTCAGCATTGAAAAAGGATTAGATTTAGGTTAGTGCAACAGGTTCCTAGTGGTGGAAGAACAGGATGTGTGTGTCTCATGTTTCCCTGTGTTACAGTGTGTTATCTGATCCACATCTCATGTCCACAGTGAGAAGCTGATCCTGCACAGCTCTGCATCACACACCAAAGGTAAATGAAGATATTTAACAATTATCTAATGTAATAATTTCATAATTGGATTTCAGCAACGCAGCACCTCTGCCATATAAATAATGGCATGCAGCTCGTTATATGATAAGACAAGGACAAATGTTCTTTTGTTCATCAAAGACATCAGTTTGTATTATTGTACTGTTTGTGGTGTTGTTGTCATATAAAGCAGATTCTTTAGAAAATATTCAAGTTACAGTCATATAGTAAATCCAGATTTTTGTCAATAATTTTATTTCTTTCGTTTTTACAACTTTATAAATGGTGACAGCTAAAATTTTACTGTTCAAAACCATTTGCAGTATCAGTCCAAACTGAATCAAGACTCATACGAGTTCTTCTGAGTGCTTTTGAGACTGGAAACAAAATGATCAGATGTGATGAAGACAGAAACTCATCCAGTATATGACAGGAATCTTTATGTGGACATTTGACAGTTTTATCTGACCAAAATTTTGGTGATGATCACAGACTCGCTCTTTGACTCAACTGTGTGTGAAGCGGAGTACTGTTTTTTCCGGTCTCTGCTAGCGCTGTGAGTAAACTGTTACTATGGCTGAACAAACAAAGAAAAGATCAATGACTACGGACAAGGAAAGTGAAACTGAAACTTAATGAGGTCCAAAAAGACACCTGCAATTACTGATTATTGCCATAGGTGCCGTGAAATGAAATGAAAATCTTCGAGATTACAACTTTAAATATGTTTTTTCGTTTCCTCTGACCTTTTTAAAAAAGATATGTATCGCAAAGTATTGAAGTACTTACCCTTCTTTTTGCCACAAACTGGACCTGCACATTTCATGAGGATACAAATACAGGAAGCATTGCTATTACACCAAACAAGGAAATATTGCATGTTTATATGTTAAATGGACTATGCATGAACTAATATATTCCTTTTGTTTTCCAAAATGTAGTTTACAGACAAAGAAATGTACAGCAACATTTATTTATGAAGGTTTTTAATAATACCAATTAATTATGACAGTTTTTGGGTGTGGGAGGAAACCAGAGCACTCGGAGTAAACCCACGCCATCACAGTAAGACTCCACACAGAAGGGTCAGACCCGGGAATAAAACCCTCATCTTCTTGTGTGAGGTCGGATTTTCCTTTTTGACCTTGTAAACAGCAGTTGACAAAACAATCTTTGTCCATCTTTCTAATGGACTCCTGTTTACATGGTCAAAATGAACTTTCAATCTCAAGTACATATCCTATTCTCTCATTTTACTCTGCCATATGCACTTTATTTGAATTCAAACTCAGATCATTTGTTGTGTTTTGATGCCCTCATTTGATTTTTTTAATGTTTTGTCCTAATGTGTTTCAAGTTTTGTTGTTTTTTATACCCTATGAGAGTTATACCTCTAGAACAGGACTGCGTATGAAGCAGACGTGTACTGAATTAATCTGTCTTTGAGGTGGCTGGTACATCCTTACAAGCTTTGGTATATAGAAAAAACTATAGCAATATCGATGACTTCCTATCCAAGGAGATACCGTCTAATTGAAACTAAACTTGAAGTGTCAGATACAGCAATTGGACAGTCAANTACGTACTAAAACTGAAAAGAAAAAGTATATGCATATATACGTCACAAACTTTGATGGACATTATTTATTCAAAGAGATAACAGTTATGAGTTTGTAATCTTATTACCAAGATGGCACCCAAGAGTCCTAGCTTCTCTAAAGAGAGTGGAGATTTTCAGTACTTGTACATGTACATGTAGCCTACAGTGCAAGGTGAGTTTACTGAATCATCATCGTTACTGACCTAATCAGTGGATTTTAGCACTGGAGCACCCCCTCACCCACACATTTTTGGCTGGACCGCAGAGGGACAGCCCTACAAACCCAAAAGTCTGTCACTGAGTGAGTGAGTGAGTGACTGACTGAGTGATGAAGGTACACAATTGGTCAGTCAAATGTTGGAGTTTCCTCATTGGCTGTTGCTCTTTCAAAACGAATAGGCGGGAATGTTACGTAGTAACGTAGTAGTTACGTAGCTACGCACACTATGAGTACAGGCGCCACCCTCTAAAACTGCCGCCAGTCCTTACATGGAAGGAAGTTGGTCGGCAATTCATGAACACAGCTTCTGATTGGTCGACAAACTCAACCCAAGGTATCATGGGATTGCCAATGGACGGCTAACAACAACAATAGCTGTTTTCAACACGGAAAAATCGATAAATAATCACTGAAGACATTCAGTGTTGGATTCATCATTATGGATTTATTTTACAAAGTCTCCTAAAAGACTCAGCAGTTCAAGGCTGGATTACAAAGCTTCTGAAAGGGATACGATCGCACCGGAGCGCTGATTGGAACGACACAACAACAATGGTCTGCTCTCNGGTCTCTGGCTGCAGCGTATACGACACCGTCGACCCAGCAGTGTGTAGTTAACGTGGCTGACAAAGACTACACTACCTCGTACTACCTCTGTTATTCCTGTTTTACAGTTTATAGTCACACACTCCATTGAAGTAGCTGATCAAAAGAATGAATACATTTCAGATCAGGACACTCATGACTTGAGAATCGTAAATTAGATGAGCTATCATCCCATCCATTCAGTGAGTGTTTAGGCTGGATTTTAGTGGTTTGTTGAGTGTAGCAATATTCAGCCACAGATTCTGTGCAGCATTGAAAGATGACCTGTGCATCGATTTCAAAATGAAGCTCTTGTAAAGCTCTTGTAAACATAAAAAAAACGGGAGTTTCTTGGATAATTTAAAGGCCCTGTAGCCCACTGTTTGCAGTGCACTTAACAGAATGTGAAGCTCTGTGATTGAGTGTTTCTTACTGAAGTGCACCATGGGAGTTGTAGTACTTCTCTCTCTGATACTGGCTGAACCTGGTTTCATGTTTAAAGCCCTTTAAATTTAGTCTCATAAAGATGGAAATCAGTGTAAAACTGAGTTGCTAAATGAAGCTTTCTGGCAGGAGATGCGTTGCCTGCTGACGACCCAGAGCCAGAACTGCTACCGAGAGCAGATCCAGAAGGAGATGTTAACCCGTTTGGCCTGGAAGAGCCGCTATGCCAAGCTTTACCCGTCCTGCTACAATCCCCGAAACAACAGCACAGAGCCGACACAGCTGCCCCATCTGCCTGCTGACCCCCGGTGAGCTGCGTTGTTCACATTAATTCAAGTAAAACTGCAGCTCTGTTATCAACCTGAATCCAGAAGTGTGTCCCCGCTCTGTTGTGTTAGCTGTGTCAAATTTTGTTTGTCCAAAATAAATTTTGTTTTCAGTATCATCGTTAAATCTGGGTACTGAAGGCACAAAACAAATTTAGAGTCAACTGTTTATCATCTGATTCCCCTAACACACACCAGATGTGCCATACAGACAGAAAAAGTAGTCTAAAGAACGAATGTGATAAAACTGATGGTGTCAGTGCAGGAAAATAGGACAGTGGTTCATGTGAGTCGGCCTGCAATGAGGCGCGTCAAGGCACCGCCAATGCATGTTGAATTTACTCATATCTGTACTGTTTAATGAGTGTTGATATACTGGAGTGCAACAGTTAAGATTTTAGCTTTAACGTTATTTGTAAAGGCTTTTGTAAAATTATATTAATGTAGTCTTGTGTTTATGCTCCACCCACAAGGGCTGTCCTGCCTCCTGTTACCAGGACACCTGAGAAGCAGAGCAACCATCCTCCTCCTCCTCCTCCTCCTCCTCCTTCTGTGCCCTCTTTGGAAGTGGAGGGGCGGCTCAATGTGGCCCCCCAAATGAGGCCAGTTTCTCCTCAGACCAGACATGCTCTCTATCAGGACTCCTCTCACCATGTACGAATCACTGTGACACTTTACCTCTGTCTAAGTACCAATGTACAGTTGACTGTAGAAGTCTATTTCTATTTCAGATTATCTAGGTTTTACTTACTTGCAGTTTGAAATTAAAACTTGTTTAATCTTAATTTTAAATCTTTCACCACCCAGTAGTATTACGCATAAAAGAAAAGTCCCAAGTAATCTGGTTGGTCATTTATCCTTCTGCCAAATGTTTAAACATAATATATTTGTAAGTCATTTCAAACAAAATGTCCTCAGCAGGGGAAAGGGCGGAGTCTGTACCTGCAGCGACGAGGCCGGATTAGACCTGAAGAGAAGTTTGACTTTCCTCTGCTCTCGTCCTGGGAGTACGGGTGGAGGCTGGGTAAGATAGAGGAACTGTCTGCTTCACTTCGATCTGTTAGATCTCAAACTGGTGTCAGGGTGACCACAGAATTATCTAGATTTAATGTAGCTAATGTGTCTGTGTCTTTTATTAAAGTTGGTTCTGGATTAAACAAGATCTAGAACCAGAGTCTGGATGAAAAGTCAGTCTCAATTCATCCTGAGGCGGGCATGAATGTCTTCACCAAATTTCACAGCAATTTATCCAATATTTCACTCCAATACTGAGATATTCTACTCAGGACCACAATTGTGAACCTCATGGTGGCGCTAGAGGAAAAGTCAGGGGATCACCACAAGTCAGTCAAGTTAGTACAGCGGCTCTGGGAGCTCAACACGCTGCAACTTACACAAAACACAAGCAAATACACAAAACACATGCAAATTACAAATACAAATACAGAAAACACAACCAAATACCAAATAAATCAAACAAATAATGAAATAAATATGCTGCAAGTAACAAAGATGACAACAGAAACTGTTTCCAGGGGACACTAAAAAGTGATGCACACGGCTGGGACACACTTGTTGTTGGTTTGTGACTCATGAAGTCATTGAAGTCGGCTTTCTGTACAGTTTCTGTTGTCGTCTGTGCCACTTGCAGCATGTTTCCGTATTTGGTTGTGTTTTCTGTATTTGCAGATTTTTTTCTCAATGCTGCGCAAAGTATTGTCAAGTTGTTGAAGATATTTTCTTTACAGTTACAGTGTGTTGAGCCCTCAGGGCTATCATACTGTACATTGGGATATATCGTCTTGTGAATCGATTGAAGATTGTCAGACGAGAAGATTGTCTTAACCAGAAAAACAACCGCATCAAACTGCTTTCTGCAACTAATTCTGGATGAAACTGTCCAAATTTAACTGTTTCTATCTGTGTTTAAAGAGGCCACCATTTTCATCATATTCCCTTTGTTCTAGATCAGCATTGTTCACCAGATTAATGGTGTCTGCCTGGATCCACAGGTGACTACACTCTGGATTACAAAACTCCATCCCGCGCCAAGTCGTCGGTGGTGAAGAACACCTTCTACGCCAGGAACGGTGTGTTCAGCAGCCAATCAGCTACCGACACACTGGGCTGAAGTTCAGCCTTTAGACGCTCTTTAATGAGCAACAGTTAATCCCGATTCTGTTTTAATGTCCAAGAGTGCTAACAAATCCCAAAATGTCCCCACAACTCACGTTATTTTGGGATTTGGGAGTGTTATAAATAATTTTGGGATCATGAGAAATGACAAATTTGGGCACAAAATAAAATCTTGGCATTTGGGATTGCTCTAACAAAATTAGGGAACGTATTTCTTGGTACTTTCCATTAAAATGACACTGATTTCTAAGTTTTATGAGGTTAATTATTTTGTGTTTGAGTGATTTCGTCTGTCGTCAATGACAGTGTTAGAGGGTTTGTCCAGTCAGCTTCCTTGTGGCAATGATGTTGATGGGAGAAAAGAAAATGCAGCAGATAAATCCATCCAGCAATCATCTACTTCCTGTAACACTGTCAGTTTACCATCCACAAAGCTGTAAGGTCAAGTGTCTACCAACCTGATACTGTGTGATGGATAATTAATGATCTCCTGGACGGGTATCAGTCATAAAGGTAAACACCCGATACCTCAGTGTTTTTAAACAGTGAGCCAGTGTTTGGAGGAGGAAATGTTACACACCACAACATTAAATATTTCATGTCTAATCTGTCATAGTAATTCCATTACGCTTCCCCCAAGCAGTGTGGTTTTATTCATGTTGTACAGAAATATAGATGTTTTTAATATAGAAATTATAAACTTATTTAATGTTTAAATAAGCTGATATTATCTTTTTTTTCTTTCTTTTGGTCCCAGCTGTTGTAAGGCTCCTCCTCAGAGTGTTTTCAGAGCTAAAGCTTTTGAGCCACGATTTGTCAACAAATCTCTTGTGTTCGTCCATCTCTCTGTACATTCTGACTCACCTTCTCTGTCTGTGAACATCTGGTCCATTGTAGTTTTTAGCAAACGTTACTCAAACAGGAGGAAATAGTGTATCTGTTGGGCACTATTTTCAGCAGCGGATTAATCGGTGCTCTAGTGAGTATTTGGGGCAGCAGGACGGTGTAAGTGGGACTGAATCAAAATAAACTACAGTGTGTGTGTATGGTTATGAAGGAACATGTCACCCAGAGCAACAGTGTGGCTCGTTGATGTGTTTTAATAGTTTTTGGACAACAATGGAGCTCTATGACAGAGAGGAATAAGAGATATCAGGCTTTGATACACAGATAATACTTGTTAGTAGAGACATTCATGAGTTGCTGGAAACTTCTTTCAGGGATTTTTGGGACTGGAGGATGAGACGACTTATTTCCTACATTAACAGTTCACTAGAAAATAATAATAATAAATAATGTCGATCTTTAAAAGTCCCAAAACTCTAATTCGGCGCATGCACAGCCTGTACATGAGTACATGTGAAGTATTTATCCTACACTGCTTGAACTTACCTGTACAATATCATGTCTGTAAATAGAAATAAGTAATTAAAAATTAAATGGGATGAAATAACACCAGTTCTTCTGGAGTCTTTATAATTTTCACTCTGTGTAAAATATCATTGCTATAAAAGGTTTTGCTGGTGCCTGATATCATGTCATCAACTGACACAAACATCGTAATTATTAATTAGTTATTCATGAAGCGATAGAGACAAATTTCGCCTTTTATCAAAAAGAAACTGTATGAGCAAGCAAGTTCTACCAAGGTAACACATATTGTACATATCATCTACAGTATAAACTTCAGTCTGTGTCTCAGGGAGGACGCGACAGACTTTTGTTATTTGACCACAAGGGGGCAAAATGTGTTTGTCATGTGAGTCTGGTCTTTAAGGAATTTTGTACTCATTTGGTGCTAACCTGTGCAAAGTGAAATGTCTTTTTTTTAAAAATTTAATTATAGAAATTTGAGGTTTATTTAGGAGACATGATAAAAGAGTTTTAAATTAAGCATGTTTCTCAAGTGCTTCTAATTAAATGAAAACACTGAAGACTCAGGAAACATTACTAATGTAGATTTTGTTGTTTAATGAGTCACACTGTTTAAAACATTTGTCACTCAGTGTGGAAGAAATAGCAGGTTTCAGTGTTGTTTGGGGGTTATATTTGAGTTACAGATTGTACCTTTAAAATGTACTAAAACAATTGAATGAAGCTGGTGAATTGTGCACAGCGATTGATGTATTGTACTGAAATAACCACAAACCACCGGCTATTGTACACACTAGTTAATGGGCTTAAACATGCAAAAACACTGATATGAGAGCATTGACACTATTGAGCCAATCTTTATTAATTCTGCTGAACTTACTATACTATTACACGTACTATTACAGAAAACACATATTTCATTTAATTGCTATAAATGTCCCCAAAAAGTCTGTGATGATGTTAACAATGATTTCATAGATCAGAGGCGGGGGCTCTAAGCGGTGGGGAAGATCAGGAAGCCGGTGAAGGTGTGGCTGGTGCTGCTCTGGCTTGTCACGATGTTGTTGTACCTGGTTGCCTGCAGTGAGACTGTGTCTCCGGCCTCCAGCTCCAGGACCGCCGCGCCGGAGGTGACCAGGAAACCTTCAGATGAGTCACACAGCGTTATGTGACTGTCGCTGCCCTTCACCAGCTTCAGACACACCTAGAAGATCGTACAAATACAATCAGGAGCACAAATATGCACAGTTCAGTGTTGTGCCTCAGCTCAGAATGAGACATTGTTATGGACTGAAGGTGGAGATCAAGAAGTATTTTGCATCTAGTAAAGTAAAAATGTTTAAAAAGTTCTGCATTCAAAAATGCATTGAAGTAAAAGTAAAGAAGTATTATCGGCTTTATGTATTAAAGTAAAAGTATCAAAAGTAAAAGTTCTCATTATGTATAAGGGTCCCTTTCTAAATATTATATCATTATTATATTACTGGATTATTAGTGTTCATGCTTTAAGGTGTATTTTAACATTGTAGTTAGTTGAGGTGAAGTTCATGTTTAATGCATCATATTTTATATGAGATAAACATTGATCCAGCCCCGGGAAATTCAAGATTCAATATGACAATCATATGATTTTCTTCTTAAAATCTTAATATGTAAAGTAACTACTCCGGCTGTCCAATAAATGCAGTGCAGTAAAAAGTACAGAATTTGCCTCTGAAATGTAGCAGAGTAGAAGTATAAAGTAGCAGAAAATGGAAATACTCAAATAAAGTACAAGTACCTCAAAATTATACTTAAGTACGGCACTGGAGTACATTTTTGACCACCGGTTAAACGACTAAATCCGATTCTTGACGCCAAAATAAAGCAAATCAAAAAGACTGAAAACAGGAGGAGACTGACAAACTGGGAAGACACTATCAGATACTCCCTCTCAGACTCACTCTGCTCTTTGCTGAAACGTGGTAACTGAAGAAATAGACGCCTTTGGTGACACATACGAACGATCCGTTTGCCAGCGAGTCTCCTTGAAACTGTCGATCCAGGTCCGGCAGAATCTCTCTGTGGGAAGTTTACACAAACGTTTCAGTTTTTATTGATTGTTTTATGGTTGTTGTCTTCTTCTCTCATGTTTTGTTTTGTATTTTACAAGCTTTTAGTTGCTCACATCCTCTTTTTTTAGCCACTGAAATTAAAATAGGCCATCTTAACAACTATTCATTTCCATGAAATTTGGTTCAGATATCCATGATGCTCTGAGGATAAATGCTAATGACTTTGGTGATCTCCTGACTTTTCTTCTAACGCCACCATGAGGTTCACATTTGTAGCTGTGAGTCAAATGTCTCAACAAATACAAGATGGATTGCTATGAAACATTCATGTTCCCCTCAGGGTGAAATGTAATTTTTTTTGGTGATCCTATGACTTTTCATGTAGCGTCATCATCAGGTCAAAATTTAAATTTGTCCTTTACATTTTGGTTTATGACTAAATACTTAAAACTTAATAGTAATGGCATTTCCATCAGCCTCAGTTGCACTTTGTGTTTAGTGCTAATTAGCAAATGTTGTCATTCTAACATGCTAAACTAAACATTATACCTGCTAACAGCATGTTAGCATTGTCATTGTAAGCACGTGAGCATGCTGATGTTAGCGTTTAGCTCAAAGCACGGCTGTGCTTGAGTGCAGCCTCACAAAGAAACTAGCATGGCTGTAGACTGTTTTGTTTTCTTGCGCCCTTCTTTGTCCCTCATTTAATCATTTAGTTTAGTACTTTAAAACTTTAACGTATTAATAGCGTTTAAGTTTATTACACTAGTTTAGGGATACGCAATTTGAAAATTTTGTAATTTGTGAAATAAGCAAATCACATCATTTGTTTTTTAGTCAGAACAAAATAAGAACGATTTTTGCAACTTGCTTGCATATATTATACACCAAAATGTCAGGATCTTTATCTTTGGCTTCTATTTTAATGCGTGATAATGTCTACTGTATGTTTGTTTCTGAAAGCGATGTATCTTTAAAGGTCCTGAAAACCTTTTTCTTCATCTGCTATTTACATGAAAACAGATTTGGCAAACATTGTTTTGGCAAAGTTGCAAAACTTTTATGATATGATATATGATAGCACTTTCTCGTCAGATCAAGTGTGAAATTTTTCTTGCGTCACAGCAGCTCCATTTACAACATCACAGAAAAACTTTACAATCATAAAAGGCAAATATTCAAGACCCTTCAACGGACATTTGATGATCTGGGATTAAGCTCCATATTTAGTTTTAGGATTGACTGGTGCACGAAAGAGTGCTTCAGTCTAACCTTATTAAATCGTGGAAGCCTGTATCTCCGGTTTGATGGTAACAATTTGTATTCACTGTTCAAAACATGGTCGGGGTCAGAGACAATGTTGTTGGCCAGCCTTAATATGTTGTTATGATAGGCTGATTCATAGAATTTCTCAAGGGGTCGGCCTACAATCTTTGAGCAGATTTTCTGTCAATTAAGAAATTTCTGTATTTGTGTTTTTGAATCAAAATCTTATGACAGTTGTGGGGACGTTTGTGACTCTCAGTCTAATCCGACCAAACACAGTCCTGATGAAGCAGATGAGCTTCTGACTGTTAACCTCTTGATCCTACTTTTTCAGTAACTTCGAACTTTGCTTATTTAGTCATGATTATTTAATACTATAGAGCAATACTTAAGATTTTAAACCACATTTTCAGGGACTTTAATGGTGACCTTGTGGCTACAAATATAAATAAAACCATCACAGATATTTGATCGATCCCGCCCTTCAACCTCTCCTTTCCAATCAGACAGCTTTTCTCTTCCTGTTCGCTATTGTTAGTTTGCAGTTTTAAATAATTTCTCTTGTTTTAACAGTAAATACATCACATTAAATACCTCCTGCTCTCTCTGGGACTTTAAACCTTCAAAGCACCGACCTGTTGAAGTTGATGGCAGTGTCGACCTCTGGTGCATGTGATATCACCCGTCTGTAGGAGAAGAAAGATTTCTGCTGGTTGGAAGGGTTGAAGGGTCTTCCCCTCTCCCCTGGCTGGCCTTGAATACCGGGAGGCCCCGGGAGACCCACGTCCCCCTTCAACCCAGGCCGTCCTGGGGGGCCCCGCAGTCCTGGCAATCCCTTCTGGCCCCTGACAGGCTGACCTGCCTCACCTGCTCATACAGAGAAACACTTATCACATGTCACGAGGTTGTTAGTGTGAACTGAAAGATGGAAGATAGGTGTTACATTATATAAGTTAAAATATATAAGTATACAAGTCTATTGTCCACCAACACATATGCAGCAAAACAAAACAAGCTGCAAATACAGAAAACAAACAAATACAAAAAACACAAGATGGACTTTTTTTCTTAATTTGCTTAATCTGTATGTGTTTTCTTTGGCTCATTAGTGATAGACAGTCACTAGTGAGCCAAATGTAAGTGCAGTAGTTGATGAGAAAATAGCAGTAATTTCAGATCTTACAATGTTGAGCAATCCTGTAAAATATTCCTGTTTCCTGCCAAACCTCCAACCAAACTTAACTTAACTTTAACTTAAAAACATAAGTTCTCCTGCTGCGTTAAAATGTGAGTTAAATTAACTAAACTTGAATAATTTGTTCAAACTCTGGACCAGGTGAATAAAATTCACTGAACTTGAGAAAACAAGTTAAATAAAAATTAATCTATTAAATTTTAATATTTTAATCAACAACTGCTTAGTCACAGTGACACATTAACACTCAGATTTGATTTTCATTTTCTCAAATGTTGACAACATGAAGAAAAACATGTGAACAGAACGTGTAAACTTTATCTGATGTCTTTATATCCAATGGGCTCACCAGGGTCCCCCTTATCTCCCTTGGGGCCGTCTATGCCGTTGGGCCCATGGGTGCCTGGTATCCCAGGAATCCCTGGGGTTCCACAAGACTGTGTGATGACCGGGTCGACATGGACCAAGAGCAGAAACACTGCAGTACTGCAGCTCAGCCACCGGGGGGCCTGAATGAACACACAGATACACAAACTTGTTCTTGTAACTTAGGAGGATGATGCATTGACTTACATCGATTCCCTGGAGACTTACTTTAAACTTTAACCAAAACAGTACATCTTTAAACCATAACCTTAATACACACCAAGTCCTGATGTTAAAATGCCATGTTTTGCCTTGTGGGGACCAGCTCTTTGTCTTCTATTTTTAAAAAATATTATAATTAGAATTTTGATCAGTAAAACCCACTAAAAACAACAAGTTGACAGTGACACATTATACAAATACATTAACAGCACATAGAAAGAGAAAAGTGTTCACATTCAGGAGGTTCTTATAGGACTCTGTTTTATCCCATTATCCACAGATCACATATACGATACAATATACAATGTTGAAACTGAGATATGATACTTTTAAGTTTAAGACTAATTGATGACTAAAGGCCTAAATATGTGCATTTAAATTTAAGTTTACATTTTAAGCCTTTTAAGGACATGCAGACATCTTGGCCTGGACAACAGCTCTAACTCTTCTGCCCAAGAAAGGCAAATAACACTTATCTATGTTTAAAAGTTAGACATACTGAGAGAGATTAAGATTCAACATTAACAGATAAATGGCAAGAAATGCAATGATACCATCCACGCTTGTATCAACGATGCTTCTGTCTGAATAAGTGATTTTCTCTCTCTCTCTCTCTGTCTATAAACACAATACACATTTCTTTCTTTTTGCCTGTTCTTTGATTTTGTAGGACACAAACGTCTCACCATTTGCAGGTAACGCGGTCACTCGTCCTGTGGTGGAGCAATACGCTGATGGAGAGCGGAGGTGAAGAGCTGTCCTGCTTCACAGTGACAACAGCAGCTCTGTCAGGAAAAAACAGGAAGTGAAACGGTTCAAGAGAGCATGATCGCTGCTCTATTGGTGTTCAGAATAATCATTTTCAGGATACAAAACTGACTGAAGCAAGGACCCAGAAAAACTCTGTTTGTTGCTGTCAGCGGTGGAATGAAACAAAGTACAGATACTCATCTACTTCAGTATTTTCATCTCATGTTACTTATACTTCTACTCCACTACATTGCTTTGAGGCAAATGTACTTTTCACTGCAATCCATTTATCTGACAGCTGGAGTTAGTAGTTACTTTGTAGATTCGGATTTTGCATACAAAAAATATGATCTTATAAACTATGCTTTGTTAATTCAATACATAAATAGTATTTAAAATATTTCAAATTTGCTCCACCTTGACCAACTACAGCTGTAAAGTGCTGATTACACACTGATAATAAACAAATGATATAATATATAATAGTATACAATTATTATTGTATTCTGAGTACTTTTACTTCCTTTTACGTTTACTTAAGTGACATTTTGAAGCCAGGACTTTGGTGCAGGATGGCCCTGCACCTTGAAACATCCTGCACAGATTTATTAAAGTAGTTTTGTTTTATTGTATAATTTCCACAAACACTAGCCTCACTTGTCTTGTCTTTAGGTACTCTGAATGGCATTTTGTTTAGAAATATCCAGATCATTTACTTAAGTGAACATACCACTACAACAATGTAAGAATGCTCTATTACAAGTACTACCAAATAGTACCTAAGTTGAAATATGGAATATAATCAGCAAAATATACATAGAAAAGTTATCCCTGTGACTGATGTATTATTCCATTATTAGATTAACACTGATGCATTAATGTGTATGTAGCATTTTACAGTTGTAGCAGGTCGAAGTTTTAACTATTTTAAATACTGTCAGGTAGTTTAGTCCAGTGGTTCCCCAACCTAAGTGACCTCTCCAAAGGGTCACAAAATAAATCTGAGGGGTCATGAGATGATTAATGGTGGAGCAAAGAAGAAAATTCAGTTCTGCTGCACAAGTTTATATCCATTTTTACATCCACTGTTTTCTCTAATCTTTGTGAAATATTAAAGAGTTTTATATCTTTTCAAACTGTTATTTACCTAAATAAAACCATTTGAGAGGAAATCTGTAGAACTGTTAAAAACTCTGAACATCTAAAACAGACTAAACAACAATGTATTGTATTTTATAAGCTTATTATTTGTTCATACCGGTGCAGTGTTTGTTCAAAACGTGCCCGTTCGGAACGGGCTGATTGCTTGGCCTCCGGTATTGCTGCATACAGCTTTCTCGAGAAACGCTCATCCAAACAACCTCACACTCGACACTGCACTTCCTTGGGTCCTCAGCAATACACCCGCCAAGTGTGAAGTCGATCGGATGAATGGTTGTTGAGGTAATCGAAGGATGGACAGAGGACAGAAAGACAGACAGACAGACTGACAGAGACTTCTTCCATTTATANATGTAAAGTCTTAACCTTAACAGTAATCAGTAACTTTATCTGACAATAAATGTAGTGGAATTTGAAGTAAAATATCTCCCACTCAAATGTAGTGAAGTAGAAATATAAAGTACCACAAAATGGAAATACTCAGATAAAACACAGATACCTCAAAATTGTACTTAAGTATAGTACTTAGTTTCTTTCCACCATACATTTTCCTACATGTTTTAAATCCTCTAACCCNTTTATCTCTGTGGGTTCAATGCCTTTTCCCAGATTTCTGCAATTATTTCATTGCATTTATCTGACAAAGCAAATCACCCATCAGAGGAAGTGAAACAGTTGAACAAGAAGTCAGGAAAAACTCCACCTAATGAAGAACTGATGATGAAGCATAATTGAATGTATCCGATTAAAAAATCTTTCCTCCAAATTAACATTTTGTTCTGTTTTTCTCTGAACTTCCTCTTTGTTTTTGCCTCAAACACAAACTGGTTTCCTGGCAATGTGTTGCTGAGGCTCCAATCCCCAGTCTGGATGTCAGTATCTGTTCCACAAAATATTTAATTTCCTCAACAATATCTGTCAACAAAAAGCTCATGTGTATTTGTAATAATTACATCCTGTGAAATATGCCAGTTTGTCATTTTCTGTCTTTCTCAGATCCTCTTTCCATTTTTTGCATTTGTCCATGTTTTGTTTTTTATTTCTGCATGTTTGGATCTACAATTTAAAGTTTTTTTTCTACCCATGATGACTTGGTTGGGGGTCATTGTCAGTGTTGGTCTGGATCATGTTGTCATGCCTAGTGAATGAGTGCAAAAAAACAGAGGTTAAAGTTATGATCCTTAAGATTTTCATGAAATCAAACCCTATTTTTGATACTGTCTATTGTTGGTATTTTGCAATGATGTATTTACATTTTGTAATTACCTCTCTATAGTTTTCGTTGTTAGTGGTGGAGTCTGTATTTCCACAATGGATTCGAGTTGCCTTCACAGGCATGAGGGATCCTCTGGACACGAGACATGCATGTAAGCCAGTGTAATTTTAATGTCCTCACTGTTTACTGTTCACTCTCTTTACACCTTCAGAGCTGCATTACGTTCAACTGGCAAAACATAAGTTGGCTTTACTGCGGTTAGTGGTGGCCAGTGGATCAGTTTTAAATGTTGCAGGAAGTAATGGAACAAGAAGGAGCAGCCACAGTGAGCTGTTAGACAGTTTGAGATGAAAGGCTGCACACCTCCAACTCCTCAGCAACTCCTTCCACTGTGCCCTGCTGTTGTGTGAAGAACTTCTCTTGTTTTGTGCAGCATCAAATCAGATCGTTGTTACTCATGGCATGAAGGAAAAGGGACGATTATTGATTGACCTCTTTATTAAAACAACACGAGTTTGCTTGGCTGCACTGTAAACAGATGCTCTTCTGTTGTATTTCGTAGCTGCTCAACGTGTATTTGCTATAGTATTAAACTGCACATGCTGTTCCCATGGCGACCATGGGTGTGCCAAATCCACCAGGACTGAAATCTTAAGGATTTGACATTTATGTAAAAATTGCAGATTTGCAGCTTTAACCCGACATGTAATTACCAACCGCAACAACCAGAAATCAACAGAAATGTAAATTTGGTCAGAGACATGTACATTAATAGCAAATGGTTTTACAATTAGATTTGTTCTGAGAAATACTTAACTAGTAAAGAGATGTTAGAGTTCTTTCATTATTCTTAATGTAAAACCATTAGCCTCAGCTGTCTTTAAATAATGCATGGAGATGCATCCTGTATTATATTTTAAATCAAATTAAAATATTCTTCAAAGTAGCTCTCTGTGCTATGATTGGCCTGAGAAAGAATTCAAGAATATGGCATGTGCAAATGATAGAAAAGGAAAAATGTACATACAAATAGAAAGCATTTTGGTTGTTTTCCCAGCTGTTTATTTGGGTTTATTGGGTTTTACCATTCAAATGATCTGTTCACTGACAGAGAGAAGATGATATCAACAGATTGAATTGGGTCCTCTCATGATGGTTGACTGTACAATCATTTTCCTGTTCTCAAGACAGAAACATGCTTCATTCCAACATACGAAAAACATTTTATCTTTATTTTCTGTGCCATTTGCCCCACATGCTGTTTAAAAGTGAGACTGCCAACTAGCCAGATTCCCAGGTATCTGTAAGATTGGACTATTTCAGTTTCAGTAAAGGCAGATTGTAATCTTGATACAGTTGAAGATAAGACAAATACAAGACTGTGTCATCTGCATAAAAATGGATATTATTATGTTGTTGGAGTGATGAATGTCACTGAGTAATGCGGATAGTATTATTATAATTAGTATGTCAATATTGCACAGGCATCTAAAGTTCTTGGGATTGTTTAGGGACAAATCACAGTCTGACCTGCTGGAAGTAACTCTGTTCATTCAGGAGCAGCTGAACCAACCTTCATAAATACAAAGTCATGAGTCGTAAATGCATCCAAGATGGCTTTCAATGTATTCTGTGATCTGAATAGGAATTTCATCTGTATTACCACTTAAATGTTGTTGTTGTTTTTTTTATCATACTTTGTCACATGTTTTATTTTGATGGGTAGGCCTATTGACAAACATTGTGCCCTCATCGTATTTAGACAAGGTCACAAATTTAAATAGTTGTGGCTCCACATATTCAGATATCAGATATGGAAATTTTGATAGCTGTCATAGCACAAACTTTAGTCTATAGGTCTATCTGTGGAGCACTAACGCCTCACTAACACCTCATCTGATAATATTTGGGTGACACTTTGGTCTTTTTCATATTGTTGATCCTGAAGTGTCACAGAATCACAGAATCACAAATCACAGCTATTGTGACGTTTAAATACTATGGTACCACCATGTTTGGTAACAGCTATCAAAGTAAAGTATGTGATAAAGATAAAAAAGTTACAGAATCTGATGGGTCACAGAATACAATGTAACACCTGATCTCGTAATCATGAGGTCAGAAGTCATGATTATGAGATAATTCTCCAATTTTGAATGCAATACGCTGTACATACAAATCCAAATCTCACAATGTTCAGTGTCGTTTCTCAGTGTTAGGACGGAGTTGGGTTAGAAAGCTTTTAAATACGCTGCCAGTTCCGCCTGACACAATGTACAAAAGGACTTGAAATAATCAGAAACATCTTTTGGTGAATTTAAGTCAAGTTTCATAGACAGGTCAAAGGATCTGGAAAATAGCACTCTTGGTCAGTTTGTTTGCTTTTAAATTGTTTTTACTTCATTTCAGAGAATTTACACATACCTGTTTACACATCTTTAATGGATATACTGTATACTCTTTTGTAGCATGTTGTCTACGTTTGTCTAACAATGTTTTTATGCTGCTCTGTTGGCCAGGTCTCTCTTGAAAGGAGTTTTTAATCTCAAAGACACTTTACCTGGTTAAATAAAGGAAAATGAAATGTGAAAATGAAAAATAATCAATATGTACTTTTTAAAAATGGTCAGAGTGAAGGAAGGGAACACATTATTTTGCCTGTGTTGCCGTAAAACTGTAAAAGTGAGGAAAAAGGCTGTTTTGTGTTTCCTGTCCTGTGGGTCAGTGAGGGTGCAGCAGGAAGCCGGAGAAGATGCTGTAACCAGCCGGTTTTCCTCTCATCCCTCTGTAGTCTTTAGTCTCCAGCCAAACCTCCTGATCCCTTGACAGGTAGACTGCCAGGCTGCCCGCAGTCACCTGGAATCAGTACCAATACAGATTTAATTACAGGGTGCATCTTTTTGCAGAGTTTAACACCAGAGAAGGGAAGTACTGTAAATATTTACATGAACTATGTGAGCTACATTTTGAGGTGTTGTCAAATCTCGACTTTCATGGAGATGCTGTTTGTTTCTTTGTGCTGACTCGACATATTTAATATTTATTTACTTTCATAAACATTATTATTTGGTGGCACAATAATGTAAAATAAATCTGTGGTATTGTTTTATGCTGGTACCTGTCTCCTGCCACGGCGATGATCGCAGAACGATGTCAGCAGTGTTTGGTCCAGCTTCATCAGCACACACAGTCGGTCCTCCAAAGAGGCGTGGAACGCAAAGTAGTACGTTCCTGGGACCCGACACCTACAACACACAAACTTACTTACTACAATAAAAGTGGATTTTTTTTTGTCCTGTCTGGTTGAGCAACTTGATCACAATTTGTACAAAGAGAAATGCCTTTATTTTGTTTGGCTTGCTTCGTTTTTAGCCATATTGGTTAGCGGCTAGCTAGCATGGCTATATGGATGGCAATGTTGTTCAGTTAGTCGTTCCACTGCTTTGGTCCAGACTGAACAATTATTAGACTCTCAACAATTATTGGATGGATTGTCATGAAATTTTGTACAGACATTCATGGTCCCCTGAGGATGAATCCTACTGACTTTGGTGATTCCCTGACTTTTCCTCTAGCGCCACCATGAGATTCATTTGTAGATTTGAATGAAATGTCTCAACAACATTTGGATGGATTGCAATGAAATTTGGTACACACATTCATGTCCCCCTCTGGATGAATTGTAATTGTAATGTTTAGAGATGGTATCTGGCTGAGGAGAACTTGTAGTCTTGTTAACATCATTCAGACATTACCCTGACTCATTCAAAATAATTTAGTCTGACCTTAGCAAAAATAACAAATACCCTGACTCCAAAGTTTGTTTGATGATCATACAAATCAGTAGTAAAAAAAATATGGTCATTGTTTTCTGTATGATATGATGAGCAAACAGGTGTTTTTCCACACCTGAAGTGTCCTGTCACGGTGTCGTAGTCATCGTTGATGTTGGTGATGATGTTGGTGAACCGAATGACGCTGGCTTTGTCTGGGTATTCGTTGGTTCCTCTGGCCACACTGAAGGCCGCCTGCTGCTGGACTCCAACAGCCCTGCAATCACAGAAACAACACAAAGTAACGCTCAGAGCTGGATTAACCCGCTAGTGGGCCCTTTGGTAAAAAGTGAACTCTGGGCTGCTACTGGACCCCTGTTGTCCCCCAGCTTAGTTTAATTATATGCTAAGTTATTTAAGAATATGCACCATATAAGCAAATGATGAAATGGAACACTAAAGGTATTAAAACTAGATTTTGAAACAGGGCCCTCTATAAGACAGTTGGCCCCCTTAAGGTAAGCTTAAAGAGTGGTTGTCTGGTTTTATAATGTAGTCTGTGGTCCCCTTGAATTCAGTAACAATGGATTCCAAAAGTTTTAATGATTAAAAAAAAAAAAGAAAATTCAACAAAAACTACACTTCTCCGCTGTCCTCATTAGAACACCTGTGCCTTGCTCGGGGGTTTGTCTGATTACATACCCCGGTTCTCCTGGTTCTCCTGGAGGTCCGGCAATCCCTGGGGTCCCTGAGTCCCCAGGTTCCCCACTCTGACCTCGTTTACCAGGGAATCCCATCAGCCCCGGTTCCCCCTTCTCTCCCCTCTGAGGGCCGAGGCCGCCCTGCCACTCTGCTCCTGTAAACGGCAACAACAGGCCAGTCATTGTACATAATAACCCGCCACACTGACCTGCTGTGTCAGTTTAAAGGAACAGTTCCAGATTTTAGGAAATACATTTGCTTTTTTCCGAGAGTTAGATAAGGAGATCAATAGCTCAGCATAAAGACCGGAAGCAGGGGGAAACAGCTAGCCTGGCTCTGTCCAAAGCTCAAAAATGAATACGCAATATCTTGTTTGTTTAATCCACACAAAGAGAAATGTGAAAAGCACAGTTTGTGGTTCCAGGAGGACTTGATGAAGGAGGCGTGTATAGAAGGAAAATAGTTACCACCTTCAGATCCATTTTAGAACTTATGATCAGAGGTTCAAGTCTTGTGACTTGAAATGAGTTGAATGAATGAAATACTGAATGCTGATTGTCTCTAATTCTGTCAGATTAACTTTAATAAGCTAAAAGTAAATGTTTTTATGCAAATAATTTAACAATTAACTTTATGAGCGTACTTTCCAGCATGCATTGTATTTCAGTTCATTCTTTGAAAAACATTGTTTCCTCTAGTTTGTTTAATAAAGTTGTTTTGTATTTTTTTTATTATTATTTTGGCATTTTGCCTTTGTTATTGGAAAGCTGATAATAAGAGGCAGACAGGAAAGGAGGGGAGAGAGAGAGGGGTATGACATGCAACAAAGGTCCACAGCTGGAATCGAGCTGTGGGCGTTGTGCCCCCGTCTTTTGTTTTGTTTCATGCAAAAATAAGACCCAGTTTGTTAAAACAGAATTTTCCGTTTAAGGACAAAAAATAAACGCCCCTTACTTGGTGTGGGCCATGAATAAATGACACAAAATGCAACAAGTTTGCATCAAAATTGCTATTTGATCATCCAACAAGGAGTTCTGAAGATGCAGACGGGCAGCTTTATACTTCCAGGTAACTAAAGAAGTTAATTTTTACTGTGAACGGCCATCAGAATGGCTGCTTCTAATCTAACCAACTCTGTGTATGCTGAGTGTGTGTTGAATACCTGGCTGTCCTTTCTGTCCTTTCTCTCCGTCACGACCGTCTCTGCCAGGAATCCCAGGAATACCTGAGGGTGGAAACAAAGATAAACAAACAAAACAAAACCAAAAAAAGATACACAATCACATATATACATGTAAACAAACATGCATGCATATACCTGGCATCCCGGGTATCCCTGTTGCTGGGCAGGTCTCCATGGCGACCAGCAGGGGTATAGCCAATGAGAACAGGGTACCGATCAGGATGAAACTACAATGGAGCATGATGGAGAACCTGACGGGGAGACGAGGACACAAGGGAAGATGAGAGGAGACGAAGAGATGAGGAAAGGAGGAGAGGATAGAAATGAGAGTGGAGAGAATAGGGGAAATAAGATGATAGGAGAAGAGACACGGAAAAAGGAGATGAGATGAGGAAAGATAAGAAGAAATGTGATTATATGAAAGAAGAGTGGGGAGGAAAATACAGGACAGGAAGTGAGGGTAGAGGGAAAGGAGAGAAGGAAAAGACGTGAGGAGACAAGGAGAAGAAAACAGAAGAGAGGAAAGATGAGATGAGGAGGAAAGAGATTTAAGAAGAAAACAGAAGGAGAAGGAGAGGAGACGAGGAGAGAGGAAAGAAAAAGACAGGAGAGGAGGAAAGAAAAGAGGAAACATAGAAATGAGGAAAGGGGGGGTGGTAGGATGATAGGAAAGAGGAGAGGAGAAGAAAGCGAGAAGAGAGAAGGAAAGGCCATGAGGACAGAAAAGAAGAGAACAGGAAAGAAAAAGGGAGATGAGGAAAGGAAAGAAGAGGAGAATCCAAGAGGAGGAGAACAGAAGAGACAGGTGGGAAGGAGAGACAATGAGAGAGGCGATAAGATAAGAAGGACATGAGACAAGGAAAGATGAGAAGAGAAGGAGAGGAGACGAGGACAGAACCGAGGAGGCCGGGAGAAAGGAAAGAAGAAGGGAGAGGAAAGGAGAAACAAGGAAAGAGGAGAGAAGAGAAAGCAGGAAGAGGAAGATGGAGGAGGAGGAGAGGAAGAGGAGAAGAAGAGGAGACAAGAAGGAGAGAGGAGGTAGAACAGTTTGCTGGTTCAATCTCCAATAACAACAGTGCCTCTGAGCTAGTGAATCATCTGCTGACAGAAAATACCTCAAAGTATTCTTCAGTATAATATTTAAAACATTATATAATATAATATAACATAACATAATATACTGATCAAATTTCAAAGTTCTCTTTTAATATCAAAAACACACAATCGTGCTAATAAATAAACGGGAGATCATCTTGTTAACAAAAGCAGATTCTCTTTTACAACCATGATCAATAACTTAAATGTAGGAAACTGCAATCGACACATAGATGTGGAAAATAAATGTAAAAAAGTGTATAAAACTCACCAGAGAGAACAGACGAACAGCTAAATGAAACCCACCACGGTGAGTTCAAAACAAACTGATGTGAAGCTCCGAGTCCTGCAGCCGCCAGAGGAGGAAGCCGACTGCAAACCAAAGATTCAGCAGCTTTTTCTGAGCCGACTGTAGTTCTGCAATTCTGGGAGGTTATTGAGATTCGCAGGAACAGAGAGAGAGAGAGAGAGAGAGAGAGAATGAAATGACAAAATCCTGAACATTATCAACCTGTTCTGTAATTAGATGTAAACATTTCCACGGCACCAGTAAGCTGTCAAACTGAGACACAAAACCAGCAGAGGTGGAGTAACTTAAGTTTCCTACATGGT
Source organism: Oplegnathus fasciatus (assembly GCA_003416845.1). Classification (NCBI taxonomy): domain Eukaryota; kingdom Metazoa; phylum Chordata; class Actinopteri; order Centrarchiformes; family Oplegnathidae; genus Oplegnathus; species Oplegnathus fasciatus. Next base: position 114,652 of record NTHP01000891.1, on the reverse strand, counting down.
CAAAAGTATGTGGACACCTGGACATTCCAACCACATGTGATGGTTGAACTTTTGATTCCCAAACCATGTGCATTAATCTGCTGCTGTAACAGCCTCCACTCTTCTGCTTTCAGGTTTTCCCCCAGATGTTGAACCTGCTGCAGGGTTTTGCTCCCATTCAGCTACAAGAGC
>NTHP01000891.1:92729-106011 GCA_003416845.1 Oplegnathus fasciatus | reverse complement strand
ACCAGGCTCAACTTTTGCTGCGTTGGCCAGTCACATACATGCCAGTGCACATTCCTAGTGGATTACTCTGAGTGCTCTACTTCTACTTTTTACCTCACGATCGACACAATGAAAGGTAAAATAATTGCTGTGTAGTGTTTTGCTGTTTAAACCCATCAATCTGTTACTCCAAGTGGACTTCCTGGAAGGTATTTCTCTGAGGACATTTTTATGTTTTGAAACTATGTGAACTATGATGACATTAAAACAACAACAGTCAGAAGACTGTTCTGGTGGCTACAACAAAAATCAATGATTGTCTCTTAAAATCTGTGTGTAATGAAATTAAACGTTTCATGCCTTTAAACAAAACCAAACATACTCAGACTCAATAATAAACTTTAATTTTGTTTTGGTTGCATTCACAAAGTCAACATTCAAAGAAGGTTTACACGAGTCATTATGAAGGAAACAGATCAGGTGAACAAATTCAAAGTTACCGGTGTGATCACATGGAAACCCAACAAGCGTAAAAGTTTCACAAATATTACTGTATTGTGTTATGGTAAGTACGACTGAACTTTATTCCAAATTTGAGAAGAGCAGGAAGCCGCTGAAGATGATCTGTTTTTCTCGGGTGTCTCGTGCATCAGCGTCTGTCTGCTGGTCTTTAAAGGACTCGAGCCAAACCTTCTGTCCAGCTGTCAGCTGTAAGACCACGCCCCCTGACAGCACCTGAAACACAGCACAGCCAATCACAGCAAAGGTTCATGAAAAAACTCAGCTGTTAATATATAAAAGAAATCGTGGATTATACAATCTGTAAACAATCTGTGATCCCAAAGCAGCCTAAACTGTGTCAGGATTCAACAAAGAACAAGAGTAATGACAGTAAAGTCTGAACATGTGTACAGTACTCCACAGAGACTGGAAGGTGTCGAGGGATATTTGGATAAACGTGAACTTTGTCACTCTATAACGTCACCTGACATCTTGCATTTGCTCCCGTCATAATTACTACTGCCGCAAGAGGGCTTTTTTACTTGAACGTATACAAATGCCATTTTGGGGCGCTTGCTGAAACGACTGTTTCTGCCGTTTTTCTTGGGAGGATATTGTTAAACTTATAGAATAAGTTTCGAATAAGAACGAGATTTCCCCTCCTGACATCTCTCAGGTTGTGTGGTGCTCAGTGCTGAAACTGACCTGATCATGGTTCCTGTTGTGATTCGCAGTGTTGTAATCACAGAATCCCAGCTTGTTGCTCAGAGCGTCACTGGCTATACGCAGACATATGCTGACCTAAAACACAAAACATAAACACGCAGCACAACCATAATGCAGTTTGATAATGGAGCTGTAGGTGCAGATTACATATCTCAGACAACTTTAACGTCTCTACAGGTTGATTTTTATTGAAATGAATGCAAACTCGTGGCCGTCTGGAAGGCAGCAAAACACATTCTGATGTCCAAAACATGTATGATATATATTACAAAATGATCAGCATTTATTCTCATATGAAGAAGTAGAGCAGGAGAAAAGACAGCGGTGTGTTACCTTGGCCACAGAGTGGAAGGTGAAGTAATAAACACCAGGTACTCTGCAGGTGAATTGACCTGTGGCTGCGTTAAAGTCGACAGGTTTGTTGACCACAGTATTCTGGTAGGTTACTCTCTGATAAGCACACACACACATATACACACACATATACACACACGCAGAACAATCAGAAAAAAATAATAAGCTGATACAACCTGAAACATGTAAAAGAAACAAGGTAAAAGACTGGTTGAAAAAGGCCATTTGTTGTTGTACTGTATGTTCCTATATTCCTCCAATTGTCTTTGCATGATGAGCAGTTGTAAAGGAACTATTTCTTTGGTAGTTCCTTTTGACAGTGAGCTCTGTCGGTTATGCAGACTAACAGAGACACTACTTCTGGAAAGACATACTACCGTCTGCACAGACAGAATTTCATTCAGAGACAAACATCTCAAAAACCGACCAAATAAAACTAAAACTATCTGCATAACTGGATGCCACTAAAGATATTTGAGAAAACACCCATTTTATCAATTGGGTGAACTGATCCTTTAGCAACACTTATTAACACTTATTATAAGTATTAAGATGCAATGCTCCAGCAGACATTAAAGAAAGAAACATCATTTATTTGTAAGTGTATTGCAGATTTTAAATCATTTTGGAATGAATCAGCTGAGAGCCAGAGAGGTGTGATGGACGACAGATCGCACCTGGTTGAAAGGAGGATAACTGTGATCAGTCCTCATCACTGAGAAGGCTGAACGGGCCTGCTGAGGGGAGTGTTGTCCTACAAGCAGAAAGGACACACACACACCAAACATCTTCTTTTCTTAATTAAATAAATAACTAAAAGTGTACTCAGGGTGTGGTCAAAGGTGCAACAGACTTGACTTTTTCAAGAGGTCAGTGAAAGAGTTATGCAGTTAACAGTATAACAATATAACAGTTTCATGAATATAAAACCTTGATCTTGAGTAATAATTGGCCTTGTTTGCAGTTGCAGTCGTCTCTTTTATAATGGAGGTCTATGCGGGAAATGCTTTTTGGGCCCCGGGGCATTCATTGTAGCACCACGAGTGGCCACTGGGACAAATCAGCGAGGCTGAGTGGCAGCGCCATATCCAGCTCTCTTAATACATCTGCGGTTGAAGTTCAAAGCCCCTGCCGCTTCATTTCTTCTTCTATGATCCCCACTATAAATTCCTTTAGCTCTCTTCATCTCTCCACCTTCTCCCCAATATCATAATGTCGGTCTTCACCTGTCACCTGTCAAAGGGATTTCAGCGTATGGCACCTATAAGTTAATTTGTAAGCGCTGCAAGCTTAATGCTTCAGTAAACTAAGCTGACTCCTGTTTTGCCTTTTTATATGTTTCATTTTTGTACAAGCTGGAGCAGAAAGTTTTACTTACATAGAGTTTCTGATTTATTATCTGTCCTGTCAGATATTTTTTATTGTGAATGAGTTTAGCATGATATATACTGTATGCTATTACACATATGCTCTGTATGTTAGTATGATATATACTTGTCAGAAGTTGTATCATTACCGTGGCCGATGCTCTTCCCCTCGGCACCGGGGCGCCCAGGGATTCCAGGCAAACCCACTGCTCCCAGATCTCCACGGTAACCTTTAGCACCCATGACCCCTTGCAAGCCCCGACTCCCTTCCTCCCCTTTCAGCCTCAGCAGGACTCCTGCATCCATCAGGCCATCGCGCATCACAGCTGCAGACAAACAGACAAATGATTAAACCTGTAATAACTGAAAGCTGACACATCATCTCCTGTTAAGTTGATTGCTTATTTACACATCCAGCAGCCACAGAGAAACATGATCATGCATTTGGAGTGTCCACCTGATGTAAGTCCAATATCTGCTGCATGCTGCGGCCGAAACGATGCTATGAGAGCGGTGAGAGTGAACCAAAACAGTAAAGTTGTCGGAGGACAGCTAAACAATGAGCGGAAATTCTCTACAAAGCTCCATAAAGTCGAGGAGAGCTGCAGATTTGGGTGATAGTTCTGTCATTGTCATTTGATACATTTTTATGACAAAAATATTGATTATGGTCGCTTTAACTACCAGGGGAGAATTATGCATGCACTGACTGTACTTTACCACAGTATGATTATGTAATGAAGGACAAATCAAACAAACAAACAAACTAATATACCGTTAAAATAGAAAGTTGCAGAAAGCTGCGTTTGTATTTTCAGGAGACTTTTACCTGGCTCTCCTTTCTCTCCCTTCAGTCCGGGCCATCCATTTCTGCCCGGGGCTCCTTTCTCTCCCGCGTGGCCGTCCATTCCTCTACAGCCCACATCACATTGGCCGGTTGTCAGAAGCAAGGCCACGCCCACCAGAACCGCCAGCCCATAATAACCTCCCATGGTCCAAAACACTGGATTTAACAATTAATGATATTTAGAAGAAGAAGAAGGTGATGGTGGAAGTCAAAACACAAGAGAGATGATGAGCAGAACCTACAGAAGATGTTAAATTAGTTGGTCATGTCTTTTCTATTTTGTCCTGGGAAACTACGATTAATAACTTACACATCTTGGGTATTTTCTATATTGATTCCAGTATTTGTCAGTATATTTGAATAAGACTACTTTTAGGCCAACAGTATTTCTCCAAGGTTTTGAAACATAATCTAGACCTTCATATTAGGAAGCACATTGTACAGGAGAATATAATTGAACCGTTAACTTAATAGATACAATATGAAAATTCAAATAAATAAAACTGTGTGTCTTTTCGTGTTGGGGTGGGGTAGTTGGGGGGACTTTTCTGGCTAAGCCCCTGATTCAAACATAATAAAGTCTTTTAGAAAATGTAAATGTAAAATTTAAGTAAGCAAAGCAAGTAAACATAACTCAAACATTACATCATTTAAAGATGAAGCCTATCTGCAGCAGAACTCAAGTCTCTGCAAGTTGTTTTTTTTTTAATAGAAATGAGCTGAAATTAATGGCTGTCTGGGAATAAGAAAACCAATATAAAAACCTCAAGCGAGCTGGTTTGCAAAAAGCACACAAAAAAACACAGAATTCATTCACACTTGTAAAAACAATCTAAAAATACAAAGTAGCCTATGTTAGTGTAAATATTGAAAAAATTGAAAGACACAAGAGTTGCTGACCAACACCACAACCCAATCTGATCTAACTAAATCTAAAACACATAGATGTGTAGAATCATTGATAATCATATATGGAATTACACGATTTTTTACATTGATTTTCATCCTTTCAAACAGCCGTTAACTTCAGTTAATTTCCATGAAAAACAATTTCTGCAGATAGTTAATCCATCACAGTGGACGTTTAGTTACCTTTATCTTTAAATTCTAAAATGTCTTGAGTTAAGTACATATTGAACAATATAAATATTGAACAATCATCAATATTTCAGCACATTTGAATGTTGGGAGATGTTATTTTACTCACCAGCCGAGTTTTCCGTCTCACCAGCGGAGATTTGGAGCTGCGATGAGAGGACGGGATTTCCTCTTTGAACAGATGAAGACTTCTTATTAGACTGAAGAGAGACTCACTGACTTAATCTGACACACACACACACACACACACACACACACACACACACACACACACACACACACGCAAAGTACCAAAACAGCAAGGAAATGAAACTCATGATGTGACAGAAAGGTTTGTCCAATCTGGGACCAGTTTCACAAAGATATTTCGGACCGGTCTGTAGTGTTCATTAAAGTGTCTTAATTTTGCTCTTCAATTAATCTGATGTGATGTGATAACTCAGAAATAAGGCTTATGTTTCCATGGTAATAATCAAGTGACACCTGCTGATCAACGGCACCAAATGTCAAAAAAGAACGAAACCTGCCTCATAATTTGTGGTTTTCTAACAATGTTGGGGAGCGAGTCATGAAAAGGGAAAGAGTTTAGAGAGCACAGAAACCTGATGGAAATATACAGCAGTGAGGACGTCATCAATTGATTTTGTTTGCCCAAGGAAACTATCCTGACTGTGACTTTGATGCTCCTGCCAACTGTGGATTACTGTGGATTTTGGTTATGCTGGTTATAGTCACTATACTTGTTATACTCACTGAGTTTTCACTGTAAAATTTTGCTCCAAATGTAGAATTCTTCCATTTTCTGCTGGAATGAACAGAGCTGAGCGGTTTGATCAAGCAGATACTCAGTCAGTTAGTTTGATCTAAGCCATTATCAAAGTCTGTCTCTGTGAAACTTGCAGGACCTCATGTGGTCATACTGGTACAACAGCAGCAGACTGGCAGACTGACTCTGTATTATATATATTATTCACAGTACATATATATATGCAGTATATACAGTATACATATCTGTATATATATATTAGATTATGTTATAAAATAAACTTCTCACATGGTTTTATTTAAATGGTTTCATTTAACTGTTTGAGGCTCAAAGAGGTAAAATTATTCAACATTTCACAAACAATAGTAGAGAAAAAAAAAATGAATATTTGGGAACCACTGGACTAAACTACTTAACTATACATGAAGTAGTTAAATGGTGTAATGTTCAGTTGTCCACAAACTTTTGGCCATGTAGTAGAGAAAAGTATGCTGAGTGTGAATTACTCACTATTATGTTGCATTAAAAAATATAAATCACCAGTGATACATACTGCAGTAAATAATTAATAATCATTAACTCCTAATTCAAGAATTATACATTATCAAATATATACAATGTATGTAATGTATACATACTGTATATAGGCTATATGTATTCATGGTATGTAACTGACAAAATATAATATAACCAAAACTAAATGAAAATATATAGTATGAAGTAATTGGATAAGATATAGCAGTCAGTAGCAATATAAAGAAAAGTTATAGCAGATGTTGAAGATGTGCAAACATGTCACATCAAGAGTACAGAAGCCATACAAATCAACTCCACTGATCAATACTTTTATATTAACAATAAATCAAATGACATGTGATTGGGGTTGCTCATTGTGACAAACCAACAGAGAAGTTTCACTAACACTGCAGCTGTAGGGAGCTCTTTAGGCTCTTTCAGCTCCTAGTTTTGGTTGGTGAATATTGGACTTACGTTCGTCAGGTGAAAACTAACTGAGCTATTGTCTTGTTACAGAGACCTTGCCTTGTAATATCTTCAGTGGGAGTTCATTCAAAGTGCCTATGCATGGAAACAGGCTGTCAGTGAAAGTGTGTGTGAAGGTGTGTATGTGTGTGTTGGTATCAGGATCAGAGAAGAACAGTTTTCCTCTGTTCCAGTCCAGATGAGCTCTGATCCTCTGGAGCTTCTTCTTCACTCGGAGAACAGTGGGCGGATCTCCTAACAAGCGAGCGCTGTATTTACCATTGTAGAACTCTATTTGCCAAAACCCAGATTTTATGCGTCCCTTCTTCTGGACAGACTCTGCTGCCATACCAATAAACCAGGCTGCATTGTCGCCAACTTCAACATCCCAGCTGTGAGTCCCTGAGTTAAAGCCCTCCCAGCCCCGGACAGAGCGATGATAGTCAGTCCTCTCTGGGTTGTCAGGAAGCTTTTGTCTCTCTCCATGTCTCACTCTGGTCAGATCTTCAGACAGGATAAATTCTGGATGAGCAGTGTTTGGATCCAGAATCACAGGAGTGTAGGAGACCACCTTCTTCATCTTGTTCCAGATGTTGAAGGTCAGGTTGCCCAGGTGTTTGGCCACGTCTATCAGAGCTCCTGAGAGCAGCTCTGGATCATNGACCCTGCTGAAGCTCTCTGATCTCTCTCCAGTAAGAAGGCCTCACACAGGTTCTTTAACGCCAGGTTACGAGGTGGTTCACTTCTTGATGATTTTCTCTTACAGACTGGACATTCCTGTATAGGTTTCCCTCTCCACCATGTCTGCAGACAGTCTCTGCAGAAGCTGTGGCTACATGACAGGACAACAGGATCTTTAAAGATGTCATGGCAGATAGGACAGCAGAGATCCTCCTCAGATTGGAAAGACATTTTCTCTCTGAGTGAGGCTGAAAACACACCAGACACAATGCGAAACAGGAAGTCAGTCAATCGTGGCTCCTCTCCCTCTTCTAGAAAGTTCCCTTCGATGTGAGTAGTTTTTTTCCCCCTCAAATTCCAAGTCCACGAATGCAGTCAGCAGCGTGTTAAAGTTGCAGTACGTAGTGCTTCCTGCCGTAGCTTTCCTCCGTCAGGGGAAATTGTGAGTCTGGTCTGAAAGAGACTCTTATTGTCTGTCTCTCAGTGTGTGTGTGTGTGTCACTTCCTGGTGGAGGAACAAACAGACTGTTTCCTGGTTTGTCTCAGATGAGTTGGAGGTGGAGCTTTGTCAGACAATTCGTGTCAAACGTTGAACCATTATGCATTAAATGAGGTGTGAGTTTCCTTTCACAGCGCTGTAGGTTTTTATTCATCAAGGACAACGGTAAAACACAAGCTCTTACTCTTTTTTATATTGTGCACCCAGTAAGCCATGAATACGTATTTCTCTTCCATTGCTCACTGGGTATTGTAGGTTGATGGAGGACCCAGTTGTTCAATCAGTCACCAGGTAATCTATATAGAAATGTAACATACAAAACACTGACATATTTGTCTTACATAATGCCTCACTGTGTTTTAAGCTAGTGTACAGTGACTATAGATTGTATGCTGTATGTGTAGCCAATATATGGAAAACATAGAGTGTAACTCATACATGGGAATTTGTATATGAGACATAAGTATGTATAACTTAAACATATCTGTTAATATGTAGGCTATGTGATTGAAGTAAGAAGTAAGAAAACTTCAGGCAAAATCACATTGATGTTACCAAAATTACCAAAAATCCAGCCTTGTGTCTTGACAGGAATGTTACATTTTTAAAAGACAATCAAATGTTGTTGTTTGGTAACTAAAGTTGTCAACTAACCAATGTTCAAGGTATTTAAGGTTCATTTATTGTCATTTTACAACACAGGGCTGCACAATGAAATGAAAGTTGTGGCCCCTTCATGCTACACATACATAAAATATATACACAAATATTTAAATTAGAAGAGAATAAAATAAAATAAAACAATATATATAGTTACTTATATACATATACAGGCATACACCAAGAAAGTATGTACGTATGTGCAATGTCACTTATTTATGGTGGAGTGCTCATGCTTTGTTGAGGAGTCTCACAGCCTGAGGAAAGAAGCTGCTCTGTAGTCTGGTGATACGGCAGCAGATACTTCTGTATTGCTTGCCAGATGGCAGCAGGGTGAACAGGCTGTGGCTGGGGTGGATATTGTCTTTTAATATCCTTTGAGCTCTACGCAGACACCTCACTGATATCACTGATGCTCAATAGATGGGTACCACTGACATTCAGGGCGATTTTAATCACCTGCTGCAGAGCCCTGCTGTCCTGCGCTGTGCACATCACATGGCAATTTGTAATGGTTCCAGTCAGGATTCTTTCTTTTGCTCCTCTGTAAAAGTTAACAAGAACTTGGCATGGGAACTTTTGCTGTCTGTTTGTGGACAAGTTTCTTTAAGAAATACAGCCATTTCTGAGCTTTCTTTACCAGGGTGGGGATGTGAGATAACCATAACGGGTTCTTTGTGATGCTGATTCCCACGAACCTGAAACTGTTCACCTGCTCCACCTCAGCTCCACTGATGTAGACAGGTGTGTGTGTCTTTGCCTCCTTTTTCCTGAAATCAGTGGCCAGCTCCATGATTTTGCTGACGTTGAGCAGTAGGTTGTGCTCTGTGCACCACTCTGCAAGATTGCTGATTTCCTCCCGATATGAAGTCTAACCATCATTTGAAATCCGGCCGATGATGGTGGTGTCGTCCGCGTACTCAAGCCCAGAGTGCTAAGTTTGCCAATCAGTTTCATGGGGGAGATTGTGTTGCTGAGCTGAAGTCAACAAACAGCATTCTGGTGTAGGTGTTGTTATATTCAAGGTGTGTGAACAGGGAGTGGAGGGCAGTGGAGATGGCATCCTCTGTGGATCTGCTGGCTCTGAATACAAACTGATGAGGGTCCAGGCTGGCTGGGATGTTGTTTTTGATGTGTCGAAGAACCAGTTCCTCAAAGCACTTCATCACTACCACCTACTACCACGCGTTGAGATGAGGCAGAGTCTGGGACAACAACTCCCTTTTGTTAGGTAATATGACGCGATGTTGAAAAAAGAGCATTTTTACTAGCATTGGTCAAAACTGCTACTTTTTCTTCTGAATTTTTGGCGCTTATGTCTTGTAAAACATATAAAATCCTGCGCTGACCATTCAAATTGTCATTTTCAGGAAAGGTTAAGAATAAATTTAGTAAAAAATTCAACCTGCAAGTTGCTCTTAATTATGCTCAGAAAATTAGGTACCAAATTTAGATAAAAAAAGAAATCAAATTTGAATGAATTCAAACAAACATGTAACATGTTTGAATTTATTTGAACCTACTCCTAAGCTAACGTTAACATTACTACAAGGCATAACAGCCACACATTTATCCACGATTTTTCCATATATGGTGTTGAATTCAAAATGCTTCCTCATGTTACTTCTCAGATGGACGATGTCACGATTCTTTGGTTAGCATGGCAAGCTAATTTTCTCCAATTTCCATCGGCATAGAACAATAATATAATAACCTATTTACTGATGGCATGGGTCACAGTGATGGACACACTGCACACTTCTACACACTGTGAATTTTGAATTGAAATAGGTCATTACAGATCAAATGTTCAATTCTTTTCCATGTTCAATTGGTAGTTTGCATTTTGAATAAAAAAGTGACAGCTGTAGTAGATGAAGTTGCATAGCAGATAAACTCTATCTAGCCAGGCTGGGTAAAGTTAACTGATCAGTTGGCTAACTAGCTGAAATTTTGGACTTTTTTTTGCCTCTTAATATTTGGCAAATTTATCAAGGATAGCCACAATTCGTGTCAAAACTAAGAAATGTATAGTGGATGACAAAATACCCCTGAAAAGATAAGCTACTTATTGAATATAAAAAGTAATTAAAATCAGAAAGGTATTTTAACTAGTAATAAATATAGACAACTAATATTACTTTAGCTAAGGGTAAGCTTATGGCACAACATTTCCACTTTGTCTTCTGACTGCATAATAATTCAATAATTGAAATAATTTAACGCCTGAACAATAATTCCAACATGTGAACCAGAAAGTGTTTAAACGTTACCGCTCAAACTCTGTCATGAAAAGCAAAGGCTGTAAGCTCAAGAAGTAAATATAAAAATGTAATTAAGCCATCATTGAATTTTACTGAGAATACTGAAACAGCCAATAATATGCAATATCAATTAAATATCAATCAGTCAAGTCAAGTCAAATTTATTTTTATTGCCTAGTGTAACATATGACTCAAGCCAATCGTGTGTACCACATTGCAAGCATACAGGGGGTGAGTATTTCATACACAAAGGATAGTACTGTAATCTGTAATTAATACACAGTAAATATACTGTACATAGAAAGAAAATGAGATATTGAAATAACCCATAATTGTTAAGTGTTTCCATTTAAAAGATGATGACTATTCGTGCCATATTGTCCTCACTGACTGAGCTGTTTTACTGTGACAGAGAGCGTCAATGGTAATATTTTTAGTTGGTGTTCATTCTTATTACTAATGTAAGGAAACAGCCTGTCAGTGAAAGTGTGTGTGAAGGTGTGTATGTGTGTGTTAGTGTCAGGATCAGAGAATGACAGTTTTCCTTTGTTCCAGTCCAGTTTAACTCTGATCCTCTGGAGCTTCTTCTTCACTGACAGAACAGTGTGAGGATCTGATGGGGAGACTGCTGCATATTTACCATCAGATAACCCCATTCGCCACAGTCCAGATTTTATGTCTCCCTTCCTCTGGACAGACTCTGCTGCTACACCCAGAACCCAGCCTGTATTGTCTCCAACCTCAACATCCCAGCTGTGAGTCCCTGAGTCAAAGCCCTCAGAGCCCAGGACAATGCGATAAAAGTCAAACCTCTCTTTGTTTTCAGGGAGNATTTTGAGGAAAGCAAACAATAAATGTGATGAATGCAAACTGTCACATACCTTTCATGGGTAGAGTGCAAAGAAAACACGACGAGTTCTGTCTTGTAGGCTGTCTGCGTCTCGGTGTACAAGAAAAAATACACATGAAACCAAAATCACTTTTTGTTTGCTTTCCATCATCAGGAGAAACAGGTCACAACATGAAAGCAAGTAAAACAATATCAGTAGTATCCTGTAAAGTACAGCACAGTCCACATTTGAAACACATAAAAACACATAGATGAGATACAAAGATGCTAACACTTTACAATACGGGTCACAAAACTGTGAATAGTTAGTAAGAAATGAGTGAGGAATGAATCAGGAACAAGATGGTACTTAATAAATAGTTAAAAAGTTGTTCCTGAACTTCTGAATCGAAGACTATATAGAAGATAATGATGAGATAACAGAGCACAAACTGGGTGAATAAAGCTGAAAGTATGCTTCTTTAGAGCTGCTTGTCAGATGGTCGAATAGCTTTAGAAAACCGCTCCCTCCATCCTCCACGGATGTCAGATTCGGGGGTCTGTCTCTGTCCGCTAGATCTCTGTAACTTTCCGAAACAACAATTCGACATTCACACCCACTTCACGCTGTGATTGGCCAGCTGTGCGAAGGTGAGAAAGGAAGAGTGTGCTGTCGCTGCTTCACCAGCCAACTAGGTGCTCAAATAACAAGGAACAAATATGAAAAAACAAACTAACTTGAAGAACCATTTTTCATCAGGGTGACTTGCAGATGTGAGAACGGATCCAGGGTTTGAACCTCTCTCACCAGCTCCCCTTTTTCAGTCTTTACACATCTGTTTCTGTTGCTTTTCATGTGAACAACCGAGTGCAACACTATGACGGTCGGCTTTTCACCCCGCCTTAAAGTGTGGTTCTTAAAGTCTGGCTATGATAGATATTTTTATATTAATAACATATCAAACGACAAAGTGAAAACTATATGACACAGTTCGTGGTGATGAACCTACAGAGAATTATCACTTGAATCTGCAGCTCCCCTGAAGCTTTACAGAGCTTTATAGTGAGTTTCAGCTCATTGTTTATCTGTCTGACCCACAACTTTACTGTTTTGGTTCACGCTCACCTCTCTCATAGTGTCGTTTTCAGCAGCAGCAGGCAGCTGTTTTCAAAGAAAAAGCTCTGCAAACACACTGTACACTACCTGCTCAGCCCCAAACAGCAGACAGACACAGCTTGGGACCAGCTGGTGAACATAGTGGAGCATTTAGCAGCTAAAGAGCCAGATATTTCCCTCAGGAGTTGGTGGAGACCAAAAACAGAGCTAAAAGAGAGTGAATATTAGACAACATTCATCAGGTGGACACAAACACGACTNCCAGCAGGGGGCGCTGCTGGACTCTTTCCACTGCAGCCTTGTAGTTGTGCAGGAATGAGACGTCTTCAGCTCTCAGCTCCTCCTCTGTGGCTCTGATTGTGTCTGAAAGAGCTGCTATCTCTCTGCTCAGAGCCTCAGTCTTCTCCCTCATCACTTTACTTTTTTGCTTTTCTTCCACCCTCAGAGCAGTCATCCTGGCCTCCTCTTCCTCTTGTAGAAACTGATGAAGCTTCTTAAACTGCTCCTTAATCTGCCTCTCTGTGTGTCGGGCCTGGACCTTCATGTGTTCTGCTGTTTGATCAAACTTCACTTTAACTTGTTCAAAAACCTTTAACTTCTCCTTTAAGGGCTC
>NTHP01000891.1:52647-77534 GCA_003416845.1 Oplegnathus fasciatus | reverse complement strand
ATCATCATCATCATCATCACTGTTTGAGTAACAAAATTGCTGAAGCCATTCAGAAATTACTAACTATGGAAAACCAAACTTGAGTTATTGATGTTATTATTTTCATTATCTAAAAATCTGCAGATTATATTCTGGATTGATGACGTTTTTAGACAGTGAAAAACCAGTTACTGTGATGGGCACTGAAAATGACTGATTGAAATGGTCAATATGGTACACTGATGTCACACTGATGTCACTCTCTCTCTGCCCCTCAGGTCGTGTCTCGATATGACATCATTTTGATCCTGGAGGTGGTGGACATCAGCGGAGACTCTATAAAAACCTTCCTGGACGCACTCAACAAGTGAGTGCAGGCTTTGTTTCAATCTTTATTATTATTACTATTTTTATTAATTAATTATTATTATTGTGGTTGTGATTATTATTAATATTATTATTCAGGTCAGGAATTTAGTTCCTCAGCCTTGCAGTTTTCTACATGTATTGCACCGTATGGCAGAATAATAAAAACAAGACTAAGAGTCTAAAGCCAACAGGGGCAAGTGGCTCTGTGAGGCTGTACAAAATGAGCGAAATGCTAATAAACCGAAGTAATGGACAAAATTAAATTAACATTTGCATCATGTCTGTCTGTCTGTCTGTCTGTCTGTGTCCATCCGTCTAGATCCAACAGGAAGAATCACTACACTCTGAAGATCAGCAGCCGTCTGGGCCGAACACGCTACAAGGAGCAGTTCATGTTCCTGTACAAGTGAGTGTTCACCTGCAGCAGATTCACTGATCATTGACTGAGATGAGTTATAAAGAAGTTTGTCAGTGCAGGATATCAGTTTGTAGATTCCTGTTCTTCATACATGGATAACTGACTTTTCTTGATTAGAAAGATGATTAGACACAAACCTAAAACTTTCTGTTGTTCAAGGTTAGCTTCAGATTGATCTGAGCTGTTATCAAAACAACAATCTTTCCTGCATTAAACGCTCGTAGACTAAAAGGTGCATTTAAAAGTTTGTAGCTTCGTCCGTCGAACAGCAGCCTGAATTCAAGTCAGATAAAATGAATTCTAAAGACACGTTTTTGCTGCTAAAATGATATGAGGATCTGTTTGATGGCCTAATGGTTAAGATGCATTCATTCATTTAATTTCAGGTGTTGCATGTCATACCCCTCTCCTTTACTCCATATTTCCAGTCTAATGTATATCTACACTGTGACAATGTGACAAAAATATGGCTAAATTCTTAATTTTTTCTCTCAAAACAACAAATGTTAACGTCATGGTGACACGAGAGGAAAAGTGACAGGACTCTGAGTTTTCAAGCTTCACAGGGGGCGACATTGCAATATGAAAGAGATGGATTTAACCATATTTCTGCATATTTTTTGTAATCCCAGAACATTTAGTTCGGGCCACACTGAACTAAAGCAAATTTATTAATTCAAGCTAATCTTTCTGTCCCATTGTGTTTGGACCTACAGCATATGGAACCAGAAAACATGGAGTTCAATCACAACATCTGAATAAAAATGTGTCATTTAGACACCAAAACACAAGAAATGTGCTTATTAATAATACAAGTTACTGGATATTTTTAATCTCTTTAATCTTTTGTTTGTAAGAGGCTTTAGCTGGGTTTCATTTCGCACTCAGGATATGTTATTGATATTAACAAGATCATTTAAGATGGCAAACATTATCCTGGTCTTGTTAATCCAGGACCCTCATATCTACAGATATCTCTGATCACAGGGGCAGAAGCCTACTCAGCTGATCACTCTGAAGCTGCATAATCAAAATATAATGTTTTGATTTACAAGTGTGTGTGTGTGTGTGTGTGTAGGGATGACATGGTGGACTTGGTGGGCTCCTATCAGTTTGATGACCAGGTGACTGAGGGAGGAGACGTTTTCGCTAGAGACCCCTACATCCTGCGATTCAGATGTCTCAATACAGGTAAGAAGACGTCTGTCGTGCGCACGAAAGAACAGTTTGTTTGTTTTTAGAGAGGAGCAAATATCTTCAAAAAGATACAAAACATTAAGAAAATGCAAAAACACTTTGCCTGTTCTCACCTCTTTAGATTAGGGTAAGGACTTGGGTTTAATCAGTGCGGTGGGCTTCCTGTCAGCTACAGCTGTCCGAATGTAAAGGTGTGTGTGTGTGTGTGTGTGTGCCCACCACAGTGCTGAAGGACCTAGTGATGATCCCAGTTCACACAAAGCCAGAGGACTCAGATAAGGAGCTGGATGAGCTCTACGATGTCTTCCAGCACGTCAAGAAGAAGTGGAGGACTGATGTAAGGACAGGACATCATCAATACACTGAAAAAACTTTAGATGTCAGAACAAATTCACACCTCGTTTATAATTTTACAATAGTAGTCTTTCTTCAGAACAATCCAACATTATGAGAAATAAAAGCTGTCTTACCCAGAATCAGACAGAGGATCACGTCCTCTGAGGGGCACATGTTTAATTTGACACTGCTGACACAGGTCGCACCTACATGTTGTGCTGTAGAACATAATGATCCTGGGCGACTTCAATGCGGACGGCTTGTACGTCTCCAAGAGGGACATGAAGGGCATCCGTATCCGTAGCGACAAGAACTTCCACTGGCTGATTGAAGATGATGTCGACACGACGGCGAGCAACCGAAACAACCACACCTACGACAGGTAACACACACAAACACCGGCGGTGGAAAATAGAATAGATAAATAAAATGTTATACATAACATACATAACATTTTATAATAAAGGCATACTTTATAAAGGGTTCATTAAGTTGTAACAAATGGTTGTACTACTATTTATTAATTCATTTAATAAGACTAAGATTGCTCATAGGCCATTAATTTGTAGCTTAAACCATCTTTTGGGTTGCCAGATTATGAAAAATCCATTTGGCTGGTATATCCTGCTTTGTAAGAAGCCATTAATGAGTAATACTTTTGATATATAAGTACATTTTGCTGAAAATACTTCTGTACTTTTACTAAAGTAAAAATTTGAAAGCAGAACTTTTACTTTCTTTTACCTGCCGTTTTTACTTAATCACAGGATTTGAATCTCTTTAACTACTGACAAAGACACAAGTGCACCCCAACCTCTCACTAAACAAACTATAAATAAAAGGACAAGCAGAGTTTCAGCTTTTACTCTGAGATGAAGGGATCGTTCGACATTTTGGGAAGTACACTTATTCGCTTTCTGGCTGAGATTTAGACGAGAAGATCGATAACGCTTTCATATCTTTAAATATGAAGTTATTGTGAGCAGTTGGTTAGCAGACAGACCCAGGCTAGCTGGTTCCCCCTGTTTCCAGTCTTTATGCTAAGCTAAGCTAAGCTAAGCGGCTGCTGGCTGTAGCCTTATATTTAATGGACAAATATGAGAGTGGTATCGATCTTCTCACTGAAGTCTCAGCAAGAAGGCTGAGTGTACTTCCCAAAATGTCGAACTTTTCCTTTAAGTTGCCTGAAATAAAGATAGTTAGAAAATTCTTTTATACTTTCCAATGTTGTGTTTTCAAACGTTGTTTAGTTTAGTTTTGCCTCTACGTCTTTTCTTTGTTTGCTTTTAATTGTTACAGTTTTTGGATTTACATGTGTTTGTTTGAATTATGTTTTTATACTTGAACTTTTCCGGTTGTAAACCTATTCATAATGACTGCTGCAAGACAGGTTTCCCTTTAACGGGGAGTACAGTAAAGTGAAGTATATAAGTATGTGGTAATATGAGTAAAATTCATGCTGTACGTCTCTGTTCAGGATAGTGGTTTACGGGGACGACATGCTCCAGGCTGTGGTACCAAACTCTGCCAAACCCTTCAACTTCCAGAAGGCATATGGACTCAGTGAGGAGCAGGTCTGTTGTTGTTTTCACGCTTTCATTTCACAAGGTCTGAAACGAATTATCTTAAGAGCCGTAGTCTCAAAGTCTGACCTCAGTTTGACATTGCAGAACAGGTTATAAAATCACCAAATTCAATAGGGATGAGCCAGCTATTCATAAATCCATTACTAAGTCCTTTCTAAGTTCTTTGTAACTAATAACTAATTTCAAACTAGCGATTTACTAAATCAGGTTGCACCATTAAAACCTGAGAAATCTCTTTGCCGTAGACTGTATAAAAGAAGTGGATGTAGCCACAGTGACGTCACCCATTGGTTTGTGGACTACTGTTTTTGAAGCCTCGATTTTGGCATTTTGGCCGTCGCCATCTTGGTTTTTTTTTAAGCTAAAAGTGACCATATTGGAATAAGAAGGTGGAGCTGGGCAGCTGGATTGGTTAGCTTTGTTAGCAATCCGTAATTCACGTTAACTGTGATATTAATTGGGATGCTAATTTTGGCAAGTGAAAAACAGGCTTAAAACAAAATGTACGGTACTTAAAGGAAAAAATGAACAGCCGACTACTTAGAGCGTCTTTTAGTAAATTTGAACGCTGAACAAGACATTTTTAGCCGACCAAAATGTTGCAATTAACTGAAAACGAACTGTGAAAGGGCCAAAAACAAGTTCACGGCTATTTACATATACACAGTGCCATGGATATGCATTTCTATGCCTCTGTCCTGATTGACAGGTCGTCGTGGTAGCAACTTGTCAATCACAAGGTACCCACACCCTAAAGCATACCCTGCTTTATCGTTTGTTTTACTATAAATGGACCATAATTTACTAAATGAACATCAAGAAAAGTGGAAACTAGCGATTGAGACTATAAACTCATTAGGAAAATGTTTACTGCGGTAATAAATCAAGTGAGACTTAAGCTCATTTTCTCATAGACTTCAATACAATCGGACTTCGCCCCCTGCTGGCCATTAGAAAGAATGCAGGTTAAAGGCATTTCCGCATTGGCTTTGCTTTTCAGACTTGGAGGCTACGTCCACTTCTTTTATACAGTCTGTGGTCTCAGCTAGTAAATAATTTAGTAATGTGTAAAGTGGTTGCTAGGAAACATCTAGCGCAGGAAGTCACTGTAGCATCACAAGCTAGAACAACTTACAAGAATTCCAGTTTTAGAGGCACAGAAGATACATCTTTTGCAAATGTTACTTGTTTTAATTTTCTATTCATATGTGAACAAATATTTGTGTTTCAGAGTTAGTGGTATTCATACAGTTTAGAATGAGAGGGAACCATCTGATTATGCTAAGCTAACTGATGATATTTGCTCATTTAGTCAAATGTTACTTACATAATGTTTTGAAATTTGATTTGAGGGTTGTTGTGTTATTTTTGTAAAATGTAATTTGATGAAGTTGATGTAGGCCTACTTTCTTTTTTCTTTCTTGTAATGTTTGGGTTGTATCTTCGTGGTTGAATGCACTTATTGTAAGTTGCTTTGGATAAAAGTGCCAACTAAATAAATGTACTGTAATGTAAACACTGAGAAGTTTGAACTCACCAACAGCTGGTGCAGCCGGCTCCTGGTTTGATTCTGTCCAACACAACTTGGTTCACATTCATCCAGAATTACGTGATAGCTCACAGTTGACGATAGCTATTGTCAATCAATAAATGACTGTTTATTTTCCAGGCTCTGAAAGTGAGCGACCATTACCCTGTGGAGGTGAAGCTGAAGTCCATGACTACGACAACAGAGGAAGAAGATGGTAACCAGCACAATTATACTTACATACTATGTACTACTACTACTGCTATTAATAATAGTCGTAAAAGTGTTAAAGTCTTAAGTGAAAAAAACAACAATCTTGACTAACTTGAAGAATCTTCTTTGTTTTGTTGATGTTTTTCGATGCATCATCAGGGTGATTTACAGAATGTGTAAAAAAACACAGCCTATATACACTCCACAAGAAGGCTGAATCTTTATCAGTTATCCAATGACAGCTACACTCATACATGGCCAACCTCCAAAGGATGCTGCACCTCCAACACAGAAACAATAAAAGTGCAGAAAAACAGCAAAAGACATGTCACAAGTCACAGAATACCACCACAAGAATATATAATATAAAACATAGCTGAGTGCTAAAAACTGCCAATACAGTTTAAAAAAACAACAACAAACCATATTTAACAGCATTTTCAAACTTAATCTTTCCTGAAATAACTCACTTTCAGTGGACATTTGGAGTTTCTGTTTCCAGTGCTAACTGAGTGGTCCTTTCACGTTACTGTGGCTCAGCTGAGATGTAAAAAATGGCAATTTGCCATTTTATGGGGGGTTATGCCCTGGATTATTTCTTGGCTGGGAGCAGTTACTGCCTGGAGGCTCCACTGGTCGCCTGTAAACCTTGCCAAGAAACAGTCCGGCATATAAGCCCTTACAATATGTTTTTGTTCGTATTAAACAAACAAGATATAACGGGTTAGTTATTGAGCTTTAGAGGTGCTGGTAGGTGGATTTTGTTCCCGTTAGACAGGGCCAGGCTAGCTGTTTCCTTGTGTCCAGTCTTTATGCTAAGCTAACTGGCTGCTCGCTGTAGCCTGATTTATGGACATTTATTTTTGGATAGATATACGAGTGGTATTGATTGTCTTATTTAACTCTGCCAGAAAATGTTGAATTATTCCTTTAAAGGTCAGCCTTCCTAACCTGTGCTGATGTGGCTGCAGGACTCAGTGGATTATGTGTTCTTTCTCTGCAGGTCTGGAAGAGCAGCAGCTGCTTCAGTCGGTGGCGCCGAGGTTTGTGTCCGTGGATGAAGATCTGCTGGAGCTGAAGAGAGGAAACCTGCTGCTGGAGAGGGAGAAGCTCAGCCTGGAGATCCAGATCCTCCGGGCGAAGATGGCCAAGATGAACCGCGCAGATGAAGTTTGAACTCAGGATGCCAGATCCGTCCAAAACACCCAACAGAACAATAAACCCCTAACATAACCCCTTCACCTACAGAACCAGTCTGAGTGTCCAACTTGACCGTCCCACCAGACACTAGCTGTTGACACCTCAGGCTCCTTCCTGGATTGCTGCTCATGTCTGATTTTCTGAATGACTGCTTTTATCCCTCACCAATATGAACTGACAGAAACACTTTTCAATCAGTGTTTTGACTTTTGACTGAATCAAGTTGTCTTGTTTCCTCCACGCTACACACAAGGTGATATAAATTATGATAACTGGCTCATCTGTTACAGAAATTTGGACTAATTCTTCTAGATTTGATTCCCAGCCTGAAACCAAATGTGATCGCACAGGTTTGGGCCTGGTTGGCTTTTGATTTTATTCAGCGTCTTTTTAAACAAAGTGCTGAATCAGCAAGGGGCAATTTATTACCAATTTTCAAATTTGGTATCATAGCACAGGCAGTACTGGAGAAATGATTTGTTGTTACTCTTCTGCCCTCAGTATGCATGTAGGTGCACATCTATGCAGCGAACTAAACTTCCAATAAAGTTTGAAGACAGCAGTTGCCTTTGAAGTTTCTACTGGAAAGAATTGTGAAACTGTGAAAACAGTGTTGGAAATTCAAAGGCAGTGATTACAAATCAGAAAAGACTCCATAAACAAGAGTTAGCGCAGCGCTATTATAAAAATTAACTAGTACAGTAACAAGGAAACTGGATTCACAAAAACTATTAAAAACAAATGAAAGAGCCTCATTGTTACATATCCCTCCGCTGTGATTAACGAGGGTTTCAATGTACTCAAAGAGTCAAACTTTCATATACAGTATGTGCTTCTGTAGAGATGATATATCCAGAAACCCAATCAAGGCATCACAAGTAACCTCTTCCACACATTAAGCTATACTGCATTATACTGAGAGGGTGTTTCTATTATTTAGTCCAGCCTCACACAATACTATTTAACAGCAGCACAAACTACAGCCTCCAAAATGTGCATAAAATAGAGTCAGCACCTCTCTAAAGTGTGCAGGACTGTTGTATTAGATTGCATTAGTTGTAGCTAGTTGTACCTAATAAACTGGTAACTGAATGCTTCTTTAAACCACCATGCACACTAGTTTCTACCCTACCAGCAATTTTACAGACACCCAGTTTATTTTAAAGCAATGTTTTTTCCGAACAGGTGGTGAAGTGATTCATATTCCTGCCAATAGTTTCACACTTTTCTACTGCTGGATAGTTGGCGGCGGTGATGCTCCAAGAAATGAAGCAAGGTGCCAGCTAGCCAATATGAACATGGACGTAATGGAGGTCTCAAAATCTAAAAAAAAAATGTCTTTGCAAATGTGTTATCAGGAAGGAAATGTTCGTGAGGCCTCAAAGAGACACAATGAATGTAAACATAACTACCTTTAACCCCAACACATTTTACACACACATGTAAATCAAGTCTAATGTGTCTTGTAAATACTGTTGTTTGACAGCAGACAGAAGTTACTGGTCACAAAAATCTGTTTCTCTAAATTAAGAACTCTATAAATGGTGATTTCAACCTGGTTATTCCCTATTCAGGGTCATGTTGTAACTGAAGTTGTGTGATAAATGAAGGCTTCCTGTCATGTCACTGCTTTTATAAAAACAGACTGTACCAAAGCAAATTGATTAAATGAGGCTTAACAGTTAATAACTTCGGGTTTAAAAGGAAAACTTCATCACTACTGTTACTTTAAAGTTTGATGGTCAAGATTCTTTTTTTGGCCATTTTTGCCTTTAATGTATAGAGACAGCTGAAGAGAGACAGGAAAGTAGGGGAGAGAGAGGGGGATGACATGCAGCAAAGGACCCAGGGTTGGAATTGAACCCGGGCTGCCGCGAGAAGGACTCAGCCTTAATGGTACGCGCTCTACCCGGCGCCCCATGGTCAAGATTCTTGACAGATTCGTTTCCAACTAACAAATAACTGAAATAACAAGCAGTAATTACAAAAACTTTATTAGTATCTCCCTCTTTACAATACAACAAAAATTAGAAGAAAAAAAGAACTTGGGGTGAGTTGTGTTTCTGACGCTGCATTTCTAAACTGGATTTAAAGATTTTGGTCAGTGTGTTTGACTGAGTGAACTGTTCTCAACCACAGATATCACAGTGTGAAACCTCTAATTACACGCCATTAGGACTTATGATGTGTGTACCTGGACTGACTGGCAACAGATATTCCTGTCTTCCTCAAAATTATTAAATTCATTTCCCGTACATTTTCACTGGTGGAGGGGAGTCAACACCAGGGCAGGTTTTCAGTTTGATGGGGTTCATGTTTAACGGAGCAAAACAAACTGGAGTCTTCTCGGCGAGCGTACACACATCGCAGACGCAGGAAGCGAGACCGGGGAGCAAACAAACATCATCGTCAGATTCAGGTTTTACTTCTTGCCTGATTTCTTGATGCCACTGCCGCCTGGAGGGAAAAAACAACAGGAAACGAAACAAAACATTTGGGTGTAAGAAAACCTCTAAACCGACCAATTAACCCGTGTGGTTAAAATTGTGGCCCCACTTTGTTAAGAGTTGTTTATTGTTTGTAAGTGAAAGGCTAACTATAAATGAAAGAGGCTGCTTTGATTTAACTGGTCACACTATTACATTAATTTACTACCTGACTTCCAGCCTTAACACAATACTCACACATATGTACGTCTAGAGTTATGGTCGCTGTAAAGGGCTCGGCGTGTACGGTCGTCAAACAAACACTTTGTCCATCTCCTTGCAAATCTTTGCAGATATGGGCAGGTCACCGCCACCCACAAAATGTGGGTAACAACAAGAAACAAAAGGTATTTTAGTGTAAAATGGAAGGTTAGTGAAAAAGGTGAGAGATGTGACGGGCTTAAATTTGCAGAGGCAATGCACTGCTCAGTTTGTAGGGAGCTATCGTCGGACAGGCGAGAGGGTTGTTTTGTTTGTGGGACCAAAAACCTGAAGCTAGAAGTCGCGAAAGATCACGAAGCATCGAAGTCCCACAAACAACTGATGGAGAAGAAACGGGCAGCAGAGATCCCACTATCTAACACCGAGTCCTAACGGCAAGCGAGCGCCCGACTATCGCATCGTGGAACATCAGACGCTCTCCGTCCACACTGAATCCTTTAAATATGCCCTTCTGTTGTGTCATGTAAACAAACAACGTACCTATCAGCTGTGCGCTCAAGATCAGACTGGAGACGCAATCACTCAAGTAAAACATGGGTGAGTACTTGCTATCTTCCTACGTTTGTACTTTTTAAACAGAAAACACACGTTTTATATTGTGATATTTAGAGGTTTCTTTACTGGAAATGCCATCTGCCACCTTATTTAGGTGCTTGTAGTTAAATGAGGAGGTGACTTCATGAATCAACCAGTCCTCGTCCATGATGCAGCGCTCTCAATGCGAGCGACAGGAATAGATAGAAACAGTGCGTCCGACAAGAGTTCAGCTCAAAACGGCATGTTGCGTCGCTCGCCAATTCCAATAGAAAACAATGCAATCGAACTGATTTTGTCACTGATGCTCGCGTGGTTTTGTTCCATCCTTCGCGCGGCTTCATACCCCACCGGGAGTGTTTCAGAAGCAGAGCGTTTTGCCTGCCGTATGTTGTTGACTTGATTTTTGTGCTTCTTCTGGCCTGGTGCCACCGGTTATGTCCTAATGTTGATGTAGTGATGTGATATATGATCGGGAGTCAGCACAATTTGTTTTATTTTTGAAAACAGACCGGATGCTCTATGCCGTTCCCGTGTCTGACTTCCTGCCCGGCTCATCTGCTCTGCGGAGCTTGACGTGGCTTCTGTCAAAAATAGACTAGGCGCGTATTTGAAGCGGAGCGGAGGGCCGCTTCTGAAACGGCATTGACTAGAGTGTCCGCGATCAGCTCCGGCAGCCGTGTGCTCGGTGGGATCAAGCCATTAGGACACGGTGTAAGAGTGAGGAGGCAAGAGCTGCCACCATGATATTTCTTCATTTAGCGCGTAGATTTCAAATGTGTCAGATGAAATTTGTGTTTGAGTGGCAAACAAAAATAAACACTTGCCTGCCACAGTGGCAGATGGCGAAAAAAGTCAATTTCAGACCCTGCACTTCATGTGTCAAACTCAGACAGCTGAAGCCTCATATTAGCTTCAGACGAACTTTAGATTGCACTTCACCCATCTTTCAAAGCCATTACGCTGGAAACCATCTGCTCACTGTGATTGCTGCTCTCTGTCACACTGAATGAAAGAACAGAAACATGGCAACACAGCAGGAGTCTCCTATTCAGTAATGAGACGAGGAAAAACAGAAGTTACCTGGACCCAGTGTAGCCAATGGCTCTATATAAGAAAGTGAAGTGACAGTTACTGCTGGGAATGTAATTATGGCCTGATCACGTATGATACATCTGTCTGGTGTTGCGAGGACGTTATCAACGGGTAAAATCTGATGCTAGATATCTACAGCAGTACTCCCGTTAACCCTTTGCATTAAGCATAAACCCAGCTCAACTCTTTCAGTGTACATATGGCGTGAGTATTGTATTAACACAGACTTTAAAAAAAAGAAAAGAAAAATCAGCTGTTTCTCTGGTTTTACCTAGAGGTCCTTTTCCTGAGGCTTTGGCCTTCAGTGCGTCAAGGGCCTTCTGTTCTTCCTTTTGCTTCTGTTTGAAGGCCATATCATCCTGCAGACACAGACAGTTTACAATCCTTTGACGAAACTCTTTCCGTAATATCACCTCTTCTTATGCTCCTCTTCAGTTAGGGCTTAGTCACTTTAGTCTTAAACGTGTACAAATTAGTTTCACAGACTCTGAGAGCTGAAACAACAAACAAAAGCAAACATCGAAAAGAAATGTTGCTTCAGGACAGACATTTAAAGATGTCACCTGGGGCTTTTTTCTTTTCTTTCAAATGTTATTTACTTGAGAATATCCCAAAGTATGAATTGTATAAAGAATATATTCAATGTGCAAACAACACAGTATCTGGCCTATATGTAACACATGAAATTAGATGTGGAAGAAAGAAAATCGTTATATTAACAGATAATGAAAATAATGAAAACACAATCTCATACAGTCTCAGAGGACAGACGTGCACACTTACATCATCCATTTCCTTGGACTGTTTCTTGGGCGCCTTCAGTGGTTTCTTTTTGCCTCCTGAGGACAATAAATGAATAAATATTGTATTAGCTCCACCCCATAACTCCCTTGATAATTCTGACTATTTACTTAGTACAAATATTGCCCGACTGGTAACATTACAGGATGACTTGTGAGTAGAAAAGGCCTGCTCTTCAATTTAACATGTATCCAGTGCACCAAGCAGCCAGCTGTACCGCGACAGCTTCATATTTTACACGAGTTTGCCTGTTAGTAACAAAAGTGGAAAACTATAAAATAGTCCAGATTTTGTTTAAATTATCTGTTGCTTGGGAGACAATTTATTAGCCGAATGCCCCAGACGACCGCAGTGGCTCGTACATGGTCTAAATACACTTACTTTCTTATGCATTTATTCCCGACAACAACAAAAAAGCATTTATGTGTCAGATTTTTAATGTAGTTTGGTGAAGAGGACGCTAACGGGCTCGCGCTGTCTTTAGCCGCCGTTAGCTAACGTCAGCTAGCTAGTCCACGCAGTAAAACACGGTCCGCTGGGTTTTGTTACGTTGTCAAGAATTATATTTTATGATGACCAAGACATGAAACGACGTCTCACCTTCTCTGCCAGACATGTTTAAAACTGCTCACAGTGGTTTGAAGGAAAGAAATAAATGTATTTTCTGGCGAACACAGTCGGCACTCTGTCTAATCCGCGCTGTTAGGACCCCAGTGAACTGTGAACCGGAACTAGAATGACCGCTATGTGCCTGAACAGAAACACACCCGGCTGTTAGCTGTTTCATTTGACATCAAGATGCTAACAGGTTAGCCAAAAGAAACTGCATCCGTGTGACATGTGTGCTTTGACAACATTGAAGAAAACAGGTATATTTATTTTGATACCTTGTTATATGAGCGAACCTATCACAAGACTTTTTTTTATACTGATAAAAAGTCAGTTTACCGGTAACTGTTAGCATCGTGGAGCTAAAAGCTAGCTAGTTAGGGATGAAGCAGGGAGAGGAACACAACAGTTAGCTAACCTTGGAGGAGAAGTTGCACTAATGAGGCCCTTTAATCTTTATCTTCATCAAGTCTGTCTGGTTACTAATATGTATCAGTCAGCATTAGAAGTGTTGTATGTTAGTTTGCTCATGATGAGAGTGTATTGAGAAATCATGCTGTAACATATGTACAAAGTGCATATTAGTCATGTGCCCCCCCCCTCAGGTTGTAAATTTAGTAGCAGCCAATTATGAAATTTAAATGTCTGTAATTTATTTTAGGTGTAAGTTATGACTCTTCATACAAATGTCAAATTAACAACAGAGTAAGGTTCATGGCATCTCTGGACTGAGATGTTCAAAAAAAATAGCTTCATGTCGCATTTAACAGTAAAAATAAGTAATTTCTCTGCTTTCTGTTGTCATTAATTCATGTAGTAAGTGTTGTAAGTAAGTGTTCACAGGAGCTTTGTTAACAGCCATTGCCATGAATTAAATGATCAACATTTATGCTTATTTTGATTTAGGGCTGCATCTAACGATTATTTTTTCTTATCTATTAATCTGCTGATTATTTTCTCGATTAATCAATTAATCGTTTGGACTATAAAACATTAGAAAACAGTGAAAAATGCCCATCACAATATATGATGACCTCATCAAATGTCTTGGTTTGTCCGACCAATAGCCTAATCCCCAAAATATTCAGTTTATTATAATGCAAGACAAGAAAAGTGGCAAATTTTCACATTTGAGATCCTGGAACAATCAAATGTTTTGAATTTTTGCTGGAAAAATAACTTAAATGATTAACAGATTATCAAGTTTTCTGTTGAATGACTAATCGACTAATCATTGCAGCTCTATTTTGATATGCATAATAGATATAGTATAGTATATAGTATAGTATAGATACAGGCTCTCCCTTTTGTAGCAGTAACTTAATTATTGTTTTGGTAGTGTAAATCAGAGCCCGACCGATAAACTGGGCGGATATTCTCACTCGGTATTTGCTTATCACGGGAATATCAGTCACAACGTACACCCTCTGTTGCCAGGAAAAACATAGACACTTCATTTGAACTTGATTAAAGGTATCATTGCATTGCAGTGGATAGAGCCTACATGTCTAAATAATCAATAAACCAGCTGTATTGCTGAGATTGTATCAGAAATATTTTAAGAAGCTGGACCCAGTTCAGTATTCAGATCCCTCTGACACAACAGCACACCTCTAGCTGACTAAACTAGTGCAGTGCCCGTTCAAAACGTGCCTGTTTGGAACAGGATGATTGCTTGGCTTTCGGTATTTCTCAGGAACTGCTCATCCAAACAACTTCACACTCGACACTGCACTTCCTTGGGTTCTCAGCAATACACCTGCCAAGTGTGAAGTCGATCGAATGAACAGTTGTCGAGATAGTCGACAGACAGACAGACAGAGACTCCTTACATTTATAGTTAGATAAGATGCCTTGAACCTCTGCAACATGCACAGTTGGTAGTTTATCAAAATTAATGTTTCTTTTTTTACTGTTGTTTTCACAGGTGCCTGTTCCAGTGTTGGCTCTGTAGCTGCAGGGAAAGTGAAGCTCTGACAGTTTTCAAGCTGCACTTCTGATTGCTGCTCGTCTCAATGAGGTACGTCTGCACACTGTCGTCCAAACAGGAGACCTGCAGCTTTTTCCAGCTGTTTCTACGTAGAAATGATGATTAATAGTATCTTTACTGTATCAGGTACAGAGGAGCTCAGGTCTGTCTCTGGGCTCATGGCTCGTGCTGTCTGTCCCGCCTCTCCCTGCCTGGATCTCTGCGCGGCAGGATCACTCTGGTCCGAACCTACAGTGCTCACCATCAGCCCGACCCCCCCCCACCCTCTAACCCCGCCCCTCCTGATGGGAAGGGAGGAGCCGAGGTGGTGAAGGAGCGTGCCCTGGCTGCCTTACAGGTACAGGAAATTCCTCTTCAGACTGTTTATAACAACTTAACAGACCATATAGATCACAACATGTTAACTAACACTGAATTATTAACAGTATTAACAATTCTGTAATAAATGCACCATCCTCATCTGATGCTGCAAAGAACACAAAATCAAATTAAAACACTGTCCTCTTTTTTCCCTTCTCTCCATCCTCCAGCATGCAGGTGAGTTGGGGCGGCAGTGGGGTCAGAGGTCAGCTCAGACAGCCACCGCCACAGTCAACTACTGGTGGGAGAGGTACGAGGAGTTTGTCGGGCTCAACGAGGTCCGCGTGGCCCAGACCAAGGTCACTGAGGTCAGCAGACAGTAAGAAGCAGGATATCCAGGATGTTGTGTGTGCATGTTAATAATCAGTGAAAACAGCTGATGATCTCTCCATGGCTCATTGCTGCCCTGCGTTACAGATGAACTCCAACAAGTCATGGAGGACAAATGATGTATACTGAGAAAGATCCTGAGTCTCAGACATGTGTGTTTCCTCCAGGCTGAGGCAGCGTTCATGGTGGCCAGAGGGATGGTGCGCGAGGCTCATGCTAGCCTGGAGGCCCTGCAGGTCAGGCTGAAGGAGGTCAGAGACCGGCTGGACCGAGTGTCCAGGGAGGAGGCTCACTACCTGGAGCTGGCCACGCTGGAGCACAAACTGCTGCAGGTTAGCTGAAAATGTGCAGGTGGAGGGAAACGCATTTACAGTAACTGTCCTTTGGTTGTTATAGGTTTTACAGTGTTCCAGATAGTTTGAGGTCAGAAGAAGAAGAACATTTTTTCTGCTGAATAATATCTAGAGTTAGCCACAGTGGAACATTACCTTATTATATATATGAATATTTATTCTTGTAGCTTTAATTATGGAGGTGCAATTGACTAACTCATGAAAGGAAGCGTTTTTTTGTGTGTAGTTATAAACTCGAAGATATGTTACTGGCATAAACAACGTGGTTTGATGAGAATGTGTGGAAGATTGGCCTGGGCTGAGTCCGGCCCTGCCTGCCACTAAGTAACCATTTAATCATGATGATATTGTTGGAAATATAGTTATAAGTCAAGTTAGAGAGATCTGTTCTGTTATATTGTACCTGTTTATGGAATAACAGATCAGTTGATTGAATTTAATCAATAATGAACCACCCTCGTTCTCTCTCCTGACCGCAGGAGGAGCGGCGTCTCCGGACAGCGTATGAGAACGCCGAGGGTTCTGAGAGGGAGAAGTTCGCCTTGTTCTCAGCAGGCGTCAGGGAGAGCCACGAGAAGGAGAGGACGAGAGCGGAACGCACCAAAAACTGGTCCGTCATCGGCTCGGTGCTCGGAGCGCTGATCGGGGTCATGGGATCGACATACGTCAACCGAGTCCGCCTGCAGGTGAGGAGCGGTGATGATAGCAGTTGGAATAATTGACTTGTTGTTTCAGCACTAATCGAAACTTTTTAAACTAGAACACTGAGAAAAAATGTCTTGTTTGATGCACTCAGTGGTCAGGTTGGGCTTAGAGATTTGTTATGATTTATTGACATTTTGACAGGAATTGGATTATTATTTTAATTCAAATAAAAATTTGAAAATAATTAAAGTGAATTATTTTTAGCCAAGCTAGCAGCAGGGGGCTCCGGGGATGACGATGTCGGTCGGTCCACCACTTTGGTCCAAACCGACAGTAGAACTGTCGGATAATTTGCCATACAATTTGGACCACACATTCATGTTCCTCACAGGATGAATTGTTATCACTTTTTATGGAGCGCCATCATCTTGTCAATATGTTAAGTTGTCCAATACTTTTTTTATTTAATAATGTTTATGACTAAATACCTGCAGAACTAACATTATACCTGCTAAATATCAACATGTTAGCATTGTTATTGTGAGCATGTTAGCAGCTGCTGGCATGGCTGTAGACTTAGTCTTTTTTCACACATACTTAACACTACGAAGTTGCTTTTGTTTCTTGTGCTGTATATTTTATCTGTGTCAGCACATCACCAGGACACCAGTGTGCCTTGATCTTTGTTTCAGCTGATGCATCTTCACCTCTGCTCTGTCATCTGTAGGAGCTGAAGACTCTGCTGCTGGAGGCCCAGAAAGGTCCAGAGAGCCTGCAGGAAGCCCTCAGGGTTCAGGCTGGAAACCATCGCTCCCAGCAGAACGAGCTCCGCACGCTCATCGACAGCCTCAGGGTCACTCTGAATGACGCCTTCACGCAGAGGGACATCGTCCTTCAGGACAAACGAGGTCCGACTCCAGACTCACCCACGGTGCCTCTTTCAGCCTTAAAAGACCTCCACATCAGCAGCCAAAAGACAGAGTCCCTCTTGGAGTCCCTCCCGCCACAACTAGGACAACTGGAGCAGGGACTCGGTAGAGTTGAGGATGAATTGTCGGCGGTGAGGAGGCTGCTGGAGACCAGACCACAGGCTGAAACACAGGCTACTCAGCCGCAGTTAGCTACACCAGAGAAACCAGAGAGAGGGGACCAGTGGGAGTCTGAGACGGTGGTGAGGCGTCTGGAGGAGACCCAGAGGACGCTGGGAGAACGAATCAGGACCAACACTATTTATAACGCCGTGTTTAGCTACACCGCCACCGCTATCACCATCTCTGCTGTCTACTTGCTGCTCAGAGGAGCTAGTTAGACAGGATACCTCCAGTTTGAATATGTTCTCATGCACTGTAACACCATCAGTCACTGGGAGTAATAATCTAAACATTTACTTGTTGGAAGTAACTCGGTTTCTGTAATAAACTGGTGACAGGTGTTGATTTGGGCTAATCATCTACTGCTGCTATTTACTGCACTATTTGATTTTTAAAATTCTAATTCTGTGATCTCAAGATAACATGTTACCTAACATGAGTTTGGTCCTAATTCCAGCTGTGCTGCAGTCAGCTGCCAGCTCTCAGCAATATTAGTATTTATCATTTACTGCCCATGATTGTAACTGTCAAACATGATAATCAGGTTCGTTACTGAACCAGATTTCTCCAGAATGAAACGCTGGAGTTGAGCATAGACACCATGTTGGTATGATGTCACATGCGAAAATATTCAATTCAGTTTGAAAGCAGCAAATCCTCACAGTTGAGAAGCTGGAACCAGCGAATGTTTGGCATTTTTTTCTTGATAAATTACTTGAATGAATATATATTGCTAACCGCATCTCAGAAACCTCCCCATTGAGTGTTTCTGTGCTGCAAATTTGCAGAACGAACACATTTTTCCTGGTAAGAGTTTCTGACACTGCTGAATTTGGAGAGCAGCGTCAGTCTCTTTCACTGAATGAGATCATCAGCTGAATACCTAAAGGGGCGAACACCATTTTAACTAAACCTTGTGCTTTGTTCACTCTGCAGAGACACTTTTTTAGATCAGTGAAAAAATGTCATGATTATTCGCCTAACAACGAAATCACTCGTCAAAACATCAACTCTGGATAGCATTGAGACATAATTTAGGTTATCTAATTAAAACGTGATTGGTGTAACTGATGGTGACATAATTGATTGGTATATGTGGCCAAGTTAGTCTAGTGCCAAGTGAGTTTTTAACTTTGGTAACTTGATTCAGCTTTCTCATCATCAGCCTTGTCAGTAGTTGACCAGCTGAACCTCAGAGGGTCCACATCCTCTGTTCGCGATCCCACCTCTGAGTTTCATTTCCAGTCTGCTCTGAGCTGAAACAGCACAAAACTCAACAGATACCACACACTGGAGTTTTTGTTCCCAGGCATGTAAGAATAACTCATGATATGTTAATTTAGATTTGATTGATGGTTTATCTCATTTCACAGGAAATGAAATCGTGCTCTAGATCAGTATAAACACCTGAAGGAGCAATAATGAGAATAAATGAACTGCGAGTGTAAGAAAACATTGTCATGTGAATTGACAAAATAAAGTTGACCAACTAAAAGTCCCCTTACTGTACAAAGCTCTGAGATGGCCTTTACCTGCCTTTAATCATTGCAGTCCTCACTGTTCTTTGGATAAAGAATAAAATAAGTACAATCCCCAAACGCGACCTACCTGAGAAAATGTAGAAAAATGTTAATGGAGTTTTGCAGGCTCTGATCACTGCAGTGGACTTCCTTTTTAATCTCCTCCAGTACTTGAACGTGTTGTTGTGTGTTTCCATGTTGTTGTTGACAGTGTGCTGAGCTGGATGATGATCACTGTGTATTAAAATGTTTGTGCTGCTGAGTGTTATTGTTGACTTGTATAATAACTGACCAACCAAATCACTGATGAAGAAAGACACACGCTCAACATGTTTATTATTCCTGTTTATTATTGTACAACGATTACTTCTTTGATTTATCAATCTGCTGAATACTTTGCTGATTAATGGTTTGGTTGTACGCAATGTCAGAAAATAGTAAAAAAAATGCCCGACACAAGTTCCCACAGCCAAAGATGAACCCTTTTAAATGCTTGTTATGTCGGAACAACGATTCTAAACCCAAAGATATTTAGTTTACTGTCATATAAGAGGAAAATTTCATTTGAGAAGCTGGAACCAGCAAATCTTTTGGCATTTTTACATGAAAAATGACCTAGACAATGAATCGATTATCAAATTAGTTGCAGCTGAACCACTGTGTTGAGGCACTGAGATGTAGCTTTCCTCTGCCTCTAAAACGCAACTGTGCATGATGAGGAGATTTCATCTGTGGTTACTTTTAGACAGACTGTGTAAGTTCCACCAGTAACCAGGAGGGGGCAGCAGCCAAACGTGCGAGAGGAGGTGAAACCTGCTGCTTGAGTTGAGTTCAACTTCATCAGTCTGCTGCACTCGCTTTGTTTGTCAGGACAAGACAGCTCTGTGTATCTGGTACAGTATGTTGCCAAAAGTATTTAGACACAACATACTGTATGTGTACTTTTTCAATTAAGGGAAATTTTAATGTTACAACATATAATTACATGTATATAAAATAAGATAAGTTCAAGCAGCACAAAGACAGAAATAAGGACAGATAAAAAAGTAAAGTAATAAATAATTACTAGTATATAGAATAGTGGTGTGTTTAGTTTGGTGAAGACTCCTGAAGCTCCATAAACAAATGGTTTTCCCAGTTTGGTGTGGAAGAACTTGACTGGCCCTGACTTCAACCCCATCCAGCACCTTTGGGACGAACTGGATCACAGAACGCCAACATCAGTGTTGGACCTGAATGGGAGCAAATCCCCAAATCCGAAATCTGGTGGAAAACCTGAGACCAGAAGAGTGGAGGCTGTTATAGCAGCAGATGAATTCCTATGGTATTTGTAGTCACATGTTCAACAATTTCAGTGCATACTTTTGGCCATGCAGTGTATGTATCTTGTCTCACTCCAGTGTTTCTCTGTCCTGGTAAATCCACTGCAGCAGGTGTTGGGTCTTTACTTAGCACAGTGACATGATTGACTGGAGGCTGTGAAACCACACACACACATGCTCTACATTCGTATTTGTAACTATTGGCTGATTGTGATGTTGGTGATCTGGAAACCTTGTATTAAGCTCTTTATAGCTTTATAGCTGAATAAACAGTCTGTTCAGAAAAGGATTAGATGGAGGAAAAACTTTAGCTCACCAACAAGGCTGGAACTGTTGTAATGTCGTTACTACCAGTACACAGATATACATGTATCTGGATTAAATGTCCAGTCATACCGTCTATGCACATTTTTGTAATTTAATTGTAAGGAATCATGTCCAGTTTTGAAAATAAATGTTGTCATTTGGCCTGTGAATATTCTCATTCATCCAGGTCATGATTATCTCAAGGAAATTGAATCGAACGCAACTGGATTTTTGGTTTTGTCTGTGAAGACGTTTCACCTCTCATCCAAGAGGCTTCATCAGTTCGTGCTTGTTTGACCAGGCTAGACTGGTCCAACTAGCTGGTGTGGAGATCTGGGTATTTAACCTCTTAGGAGGCGGTCACAAGGCCAATGATGTCATTGGGTCGTTGGTGTTCCATTTGCCAACGACAGTCGTTAGAGTGACGGTCGTTGGGGATGGTGAAACGATGGTTTCGACTTCGTTAGTGCTCTATTGTGTTATAACGACAGTCGTTGGAGTCACCTGAGGCATTTGTCATTTGGTGTTTTGCACCGGAATGGGAGCTACTGTGTATCTGGATCTGCAGTCTCTGGGCGGATTACAGTAAAAATACGTACACAATGACATACAACACTGAACAAACAGGATGGGACACATAATACTCAATTACACTGTAATGTAGGTGTGAGGTTTTGACAAGGGAGAAGAATGTGTGGAATAAAAAAAAATATATCCCTGCATCGATTTAAATCCTTTATTGTAAAACTGTGCATCGTCAGTCCAACAACGTAAAGGAGTGCAATGCTAACTTGGTGGAGTACTCTTTTAAAGGCGTCAGTATGCTTCAAACTAAATGCTTGCTGGATGATCTAACAGTGTCTGAAAGGTAGGAGCGCTCTGGCAAAATAACACAGGGTCATCCAGCAAAAAACATGAACCTCACTCAACTTTTGCTGGACCGCAACGCAACGTTGTCTGGCCAATCACGTACATGCAAGTGCACATTCCTGATTATTTTATAACATGAACGGTGTATTTCTACTCTTTATGCATCTCAAAGATTAAACAATTGTTGCTGTGATAACTTTGCTGAGTTGTAAAATCCTGTCTCATATTAATAAATCGCTGTGCAGTGTTTTGACATCTGAGAAGCCTTCAAATTCACACTTCTGTTACTCACACTGGACTTCCTGGATCGTATTTCGTTGTCTCGCCGGTACATGAAGCAACACCCTGACACAACCAACGCAGGCGCTTGCATTGTTTTAACTCAGGGCTGTTTTCAGTCTGAAGTCCTGCCAATTTTCTAAAACCTATGATCCGATGATCACACCCACTTTACACAGTGATTGGTCAGATGTATAAAGGTGTCTTTCGCTAGCACTCTTTTTTTCATTCTTCACACAACTACTGTCAGTTTTCATGTGAACAACTGAGTGCAACACCATGAAATGTCCCCGAGGAGAGTCTGTCTGAAAGGGTGTGCCATTATCCCTGTTCAGAAGATTCATCACGTCGATAAAGATGTCTATAAAGATGTCTATAAACACACAGTTTCACACAGTTCTAGAAAGACTGGAGAGACAGTGGCAGGCCCAGACTGGCCATCCTGAGCACCGGGAGAATTCCTCGTGTCCAGTGGATGGTTTGATCTCTGCTTGTCATCACACACAATTAGTTGCATGCACATACACATCAACACAACATCAACACAACGTTTAGTCAGTGCATTGAGTGCGCTTGACCAAGCAGTGCGAGAGCAAGAGAAAGAGAAAAGGTGGAGTTCAGAGGGAGGGCATTATAAGGTGAGATGCCCTGGAGGAAAGTGCAGCTAAATGCTACCAAATTACAGATATGTTCACGAGGAAGGGACATGGTTACAACAACTACCCTTACCAAGTTGATTCTATGTTTTTAAAAAATGAATAAATGCCATCAGCAAGGAGATGCAGGAGATGCCTATGAATGGAAATAACATTGAAAATAAAGAGCTGTATACTCTTTAATACCCAGTTACTCAGAACTACCAGAGCTTCATGATGATCAGCAGAAGTCAAAGCTCTGAGGAAATGCCAGGTGCAAAACAAACACTCCAAAAGTGCACCTAAATTATATATAACGATATTTATTCCTGTAGCCTTAATTATGGAAATACAACTGACTACCTCTTGAAACTGAAGACATTTGGCCTGATGTTTTGGGTGTTTTTCAAAGCCTTTTTTAACCTTAACCATCACAACTTCATGTCTGACACGAACTTTAACCTAAACCCAATTCTAACCTGAACCCTTGAACAGCCCTTTAAAGAGGAGATGAGCAGACAGAACGTCCTCTCTTTCATGGTCTGAAACTCAAACTGGTCCTCACAAAGACAGTACAACAGCAGACACACACATTTACACCTTGGTGTTGTGAACTGAGTGACCTAATTACCATTGTCATGTGATGAACCTGAAAACAACCTTTCACTCGCCACCCTGACTGTCCTCCAGGTAAACATTGTTTCGGTCATGTGATCAGGTATATGAGTGACCTGCTGCACTGACACACCCGCAGGACGACTGACACGGTTTTCAAACAGAGTAGATCATTTCATTTAACACTAAAATGCCTCCTGACTGATGACTGACTAAATGATATTGTTTGGTCAGTGTGATGAATTACAGTCGGTCACAGGTCACCAAACTATCGGCTCAGTTCAAACACTGATCCTGTTCAGTGGTGTAACAACCACAGTGTGCAATACAGGATGTTACGTTTACCACGTTTACAGGAGGAGCAACTGGAAACTCATTTCCACCAGGAGAAAGGTAGATGAAATGTATAGAAAAAACTATGATTCAAGATTATGAGACAATAAACAGGTCAAAATTTTGACTTTTCACACACATATGCACACATATGATGTAGATAGATTTTGAATGTAGTTTAATCGCCTTATTTTGTGGTATTTACTATTTCAAATAGAAAAAACTCTCTGTTTCCTACCTCTTCAAACTGCTGTAACATGTGCTGCTGGGGATCAATAAAGTATTATTTTAATTTTAACTTATGTAAATGTATGACTTTGTATCTCATAATTTTAATTTACCCTGAGTATTTTCACTTTATCCTTCCTTAATCTGCATCTATTGACTGAACTGAGCTTCTGCAGATGTGGTATTGCAGCCCTGTCTCCAAGAAATTATGTTTATATACAACTCATTTGCAAAAGCGCTGGAAGGAAACGTAATGCCGCATTCTGTTTTCTGGTAATATAATGAGGAAATGTCGTTAATAAATGCATCTGCCAAGTTGCAAATATGTTGAAAC
This sequence comes from Oplegnathus fasciatus, assembly GCA_003416845.1. Taxonomy (NCBI): domain Eukaryota; kingdom Metazoa; phylum Chordata; class Actinopteri; order Centrarchiformes; family Oplegnathidae; genus Oplegnathus; species Oplegnathus fasciatus. Next base: position 53,750 of record NTHP01000891.1, on the reverse strand, counting down.
TGAACGTATCAGTGAAACATCTATTCAAATGTCTTGGAGACAGGGTTGCAACCTGGATATTAACGACTCTGTAAGTGGACATTTTATGAAGCCTTCGAGTTCATATGAGTTGTAGAAGCTGCTGTTTCTAACACAAGTTACCTTTTTAATTTTTTTTCATTATTATTTTGTTGTCTAAACTTTTCTTGTTCCTTGCATGACATTGAAATCCTGAAAATCCAAAGTCATTGACCATTTCTTATAAAAAGAACCAGGTGGGGTTCTCGTAACTCTTTCACACCAAACATATCGTGTACCCATAGTTGGATTGGCCAGGGAGAAATCGAGGTGGGCCGGTCGCTCTGTGGGCCGCTTGAGCAGCCCATTATACAAAATCAAGACCGAGAGAGATGCATCGTCGTCCACTTTGATCATGCACCAGCCCATGTCTAACTGGGGGGTCTAGTCTAACTTTACCTGGGCGCCCCTTCCCCAGCTCTGTTAGGTGTTATTTGGATAAAGAGTGGAGCAAGATGGACAAAGAAAAAGAGAAAAAAACGTAAAGGTGGTGCTGAAAAACGGAGAGAGAAGAAGTTGAAGTCTTGAGGTTTTGAAATAACAAATTGTTAATTTGGCGCCGTTACCAGTCAGTCATCTCAGCCTCATGAGCCTGAAGGCACCGGCAGCAGAGAGAGCAGACCAGTGAAAAAAAAAATTGACGTGCTGCAGCAAATTTTAGAAATGTTGAACCCATTGTTCTGCACGAATGGTTATTGATTATTGACAGGTTAGTACTCAGCATTAACACATTAGAGACTAACCACCAATGTAGACCATTTTTCTTCCACAAGGATTTAATGAAGGAACAAAACCTACAAAAATGATAAACGTTGGTTGTGTATTTCTATAACTGCTGTACTGTCCAACTGGAATTAATATTATACTAGTGTGTCTGTCTGTGTGTGTGTGGGGAGGGCTGGTGGGCCGGTTTGAGTCAAAAAGTCCAGGGCCATTTTTCATTCCCAGTAGGCAAAACCTACGTGCCCACATTGGCCACAAGCCTGGCAATCCGTCTCACGTAAAGTGTCGTCTGAAACAAAAACTGTTGGTGCCCCCCCCCCCCA
>NTHP01000891.1:12937-34657 GCA_003416845.1 Oplegnathus fasciatus | reverse complement strand
GCATGCGCAGAGTAGAGCAGCAGAAGTCAGAAATCCACAACATAAACATGAAGAGATGATACACGGACCAGACTTCAATAACTTCATGAGTCACAAATCGTGGCAACGAGCATGTCCAAGCCGTGTTCCTCTGGAAACACTTCCGTTGTCATTTTCTGTATTTGCTGTACATTTTCTAAATGCTGCGCATGCGTTGTCAAATTGATGAAGACATTTTCTTAATTTGCTTGTGTTTTGTCTATTTGTATGTGTTTTCTTGCTTTCAAGTTGCTGCACATTTGCCCTTGTCGACCACAGTAATTTATCTTTTAAATTCAAATTTTAAACAGGAATGTAAGAAACTGTAAGATACTGTAATGTTAATAAGATATGAGTAGTGCAGCACGTACTTCATGCCACCCCTGCATAAGTCAGTTTCCCACTTGGGCCACCCCAGTCAAAAAAAATCTGGACACACCACTGCCACTTCTTTAGGACAGACTTATCAGATTATGATTGCTTCTGTGGCTTTTGCAGTCTTTTAATAGGCTTTAAACAAGGAAGCAACGTACTGTCAATCACAGCTGATCTGACAACAGTGATCTCAGTCACCAGTGAGGAGCTGCTCTGCTAAAAGCCACTGATTCAGTCAGTGATAATGGTGATTCAGTATAGTCAGTTCGCTTTGAAAATTCTTTGATAAAGAACGCCTCTAGTGACCAGTCTTTGCAGTAAGAGCAACACAGCAGCTTTGTGTCTTTTTAAACACTAATCTACCTTCTGAACACCTGAGTCTTTTCTTATAAAGCTGCGGAGTGGAATTCAATCAAAGAAAAAGATTGCATAGACATTTGAAATGAATCAAATGAGTGCTGTAATTATAGTAACTTAAAACGTCGTCATTAAAAGTAGGAAGTGAGAAGCTTCAGTTTCTCAATCACCAAAGTCACAGCAGTTAGATAGAAAGATAGATAGATAGATATGAGTCTGTCTGTTTTGTTTGTCGGATTTCAGGTTATTTGCCAAAGGCAGAGTTGAAAAGGTCATGGTGTGATTTTCACTTCAACATCAGGAGCTGACGGCATCTGCCTCAGGGTAACGACACTAGAACTGAAAGCTCTTGAGATATGCAGCCTGACCCAGAAAAATGTTTTTCAGTTCCCAGCTTGACCTCAAACCAAACCATTGATCATTTTTAGCACAAAATGAATTAATTCTTCAATTTACATTGTAAAACTGATGCACTCAAGTAATTTATTCTTCCCTTAATAATCCAATACTGTCAGGAAGCATTACAGTCACATCGTCATATCTTACCTTCTGGCTATGATAATTATATCATTACAGAAACTGTGTCCACCTCGAATTTTGTTTAGTTTTTGTGGAAAAAAAGAAACAGAAAAAACAAAAACACACAACATGTTAAATATATGTTTCATACATACATAAACCAACATTCTACATTTTATTTCTGGATGAATCGTAATGTTTATAAATCACAAAACAAAACAAAAATCAGCTAATTTTGTGATTGTTTGTGTGGCGACTGATTTGGAAGTTGAAAATGAGCTGTGCGAATCAATAATTAGCTGACTTGTTACTTCCTCAAACAAGTGGTAAATAGCGGTAATAAAGGATGAACAAATAAAATACCATATAATATGGGAGTCAGTAGCCAGGTTTCCATCCAAATGTAACGCAAATTTAACCCAAATTTTCAGAAAATCAACAAAAGAAAATGCAGTAGGTGACGCTAATGCTCCAGTCGGGTGCCATTAAACCCATGCAGAAGAAGAGGGTTAGGAGATGACGTAGTAAATTTTCTGTGTTTCCACTCAGGTTTCTTTATGCGTTAATTGATAACATAAAACAGATGGATGGAAACTCACCTAGTGACAGTCAGACTGTAAAAATGATTTGAAATGACAACCATCAGCCTCTAAACCTACTAAAGAGCTATTAAAGTTTTCTCTGGCAGGCGGCTGACTAGAAGTTGGAGCTAGAGAAGTGCCATCAGTACATTCTGTACTATTTAATAATCATCATCTGCATCTTATATAAGTTTATAGCTTTCTGCGTGCCACAACACATCTGCACATCATACAGCTGTAAATGCATGTTTTGTTCATTTTTCTCACTGATATAGACTGCTGATGCTTCTCATAATGGTTCCATTATTTCACACGGCATACACATTCATATTTTTAGTCATGCTGGTGGCATGGCTCTAAGGATGGGAATATCGGCCTGTCAGCCCACCACTTTGGTCCAGACTGAAATATCTCAACATTTATCAGATGGATTGTTTGTACAGACACTCACCGTGCCCGGAGTATGACTTTGATGATCTCCTGACTTTTCCGCTGGCGCCACCAGCACGTCAAAGTTTTCACTTATTTTGTGAAATGTCTCAACATCTACTTGATGGACTGCTTTAAAATTTCAAGCGGACATTCATGGTCCCCAGACGACAAATCCTCTTGCCTGTGGGGATCTCCTGACTTTTCCTCTAGCTCCACCATGAGGTTGACATTTGTGGGTTTTAATAAAATATCTCCACAATAATTGGCCATGAAATTTAGTACAGACGTTCACGTGCCCCTCAGGATTAACTGTAATAACTTTGGTGAACGTTTAACGCCATCATCGGCTCAAAATTTTAATTTAGTTACTCTTTCTGTTAAGTTGTGCTAATTAGCATATGTTAGCATGCTAACACGCTAAACTAAGATGGTGACCATGGTAAACATTACACCTGCTTAGCATGTTAGCATTGTCATTGTAAGCACGTTAGCATGCTAATGTTAGCATTTGGTTCCAAACACAGCTGTGCCTACAGACTCGCAGAGCTGCTAGCATGGCTGTAGACTCTTAGTCTTGTTGGCACAGCAGCGCCTCTGGTTGGTCTGTCCATCAGTTTGTCCAACGCTTTAGTCCAGAGCAAAATATTTTGCAGCTACAGGTGTCTAACACTTTTACTTTAAATCATATCTATAAGTGGCAGAGTCTCCTACGAAAAACTAAAAATGGCAACGCCAATGGGCCTTCCAACTAGCGCCACCATCAGGTCAAACTTTTCTCTTGATCAACACCTTGGTTCATCACAACCCAGTCTTTCCATCCATATGCTGCCACTTACCAAGTCACTGCGGCAGGCTTAGCAAGATAGCCTACACAACTTTCTCCTCAGCCTCCTCCTGGAGGATCCCAAGGCCCGATGTGTTCTGGGTCTGCTCCGGGTCACCTGCTAGTCGAACATGCCTCCAAAAAGAAGCACTGAGTTGCCCGAACCACCTCAGCTGACTCATTCTAACGTGAAAGAGCAGTTGTTCTACTTAGAGCTACCTGATTTGGGATCCAAGTCTAAATTATATTCTTTTAGTTTAGTCCTTTAGTAGGTGTGCATGGTCCCTTAATATTTTTGAGTACGGTATATTTTTATTTTTATTTATATATAATTTATAATTTTTATTTTCCTAAATTTCATCAAACCAAAATCTCCACTTCTACACATAAGAAATATCAAAGACAAATCAATTCCATGGAGGAAATTAAGCACATTCATGTTAACTATAATGATCCAGAGTGATGGTTTTATTTATCTGGGTTCATTTTATTTTTCTGATGAAATAATATCTAGAATCTAGTTAGTTTAAACTCTTGAAGCTTTAACTGTTTTTCCTTTCAGTTCAATGAGTTTAATTTCCATGCAAAGCCAGAAATATGAGAGCTTTTCATTGCATTCTCTAAATCAGAGAGCTTTCGTGTGAATTTATAAAGAAAACATAACACAATCTTGTAGTGTATGTCATCACGGTGAGATGTATTAACATGTCTCCCATGTACTTACAGGCTGTGATGGTCCTATATATGCTTATCACTGATTGGCTCTCTGCGTTGTGCTGTGCTGACGTCAGCCAATGAACAACTTAAGTGGTGAGAAAAGCAACTCAGCAGTGAGCGGTCAGCCTGTTGCATCATGATGGAAAGATCCAGAAACCAGAGCCACTGAGACACAAGAGTTGTGACAGGTGGTCAGTGAAGGGTATGCTGCTGTCAGTCGTATGAAACTGTAATAACAATTATACTTAATAAATGAATAAACCAAAATGTAAAAGGAAGAAGAAAAGAGGGCAAAACAAATGTTAGGTAGAATAAATCCAAATAGTCCTCAACTGGGATCATGAAAAATCTCCACAATGCATACACACATCATAAACAATATTTTTATATCACTTTCCAGTACAGCTGAGGCTGATGGGACTGTCATCAGTTTTGCAGGTATTTTGTCATAAACCAAAGTACTGGACTTGACCTGATGAGGAAAAGTGAAGGGATCACCAGAGTTATTACAATTCATCCCGATGGGAACATGAATATCTGCGCCGAATTTCACAGCAATCCATCCGATAACTGTGGAGACATTTCACTGAAAAACCAAAAGAAAAACCAAACCAAACCAGTCATCAAAGGATCATCAAAGTCATCAGGATTTATTCAGGAGTCTGGGAACCACTAATGTCTGTACTAAATGTTGTACTAATCCATCAAACAGTTAATTAATTGTAGCTAGCATGGCTAAAATTTTAACTGTTTAACTTTAAACCTCAACAAAATCTGAATAAAAACTGCTACAACACAGAAAATGTGACAGAAAGCTGTTGTAGACGATAAAAATGTCACTTTGTGTCTTTGTTCCTCTTTCACATTGCACTGAGCGTACGTTTGGTCTCCTAGCAACCGTAAAGTAAACAGTTGCAAATAAATAAAGTTGAAAGAAAGTCATAATCATACAGTCACATGAACATCACTTAACTGAAGTCACAGACAGAGGTTGTTGGAAAATTGACTGAGCTCTTATTATACACTGCTCTGCCTCAGGGACAGTCTGGCCATCTGAGAGGGGGAGAACAAGAAGAGCCACCACTCTGCTTACATTTCCAGACACTACCACCACCATCAAAAACCAAAAAAAGAAAGATGTTGTGTTTGTTCTTACTGAATTTGTATTAAATAAAAGTATAACATAACATGGCCTAAACAACATCCTAACTAAATAATACACTGCTACAGCACACATTAACACAACAATGCACAGTTATGAATGAACTGTCAAGTGATGTAACACACCTCTGGCAGCCATATTGGAGGAACTCATCTGTGCGAATGTCTGACAAAGTTACTGAACACACACTTGACCTGTTTCTTTTTTTCTTTTTTTATACAGTAAAAAAAAAGGAAATTGCAGTGTTACAGCAGCCAAGTCACATAAATCACAAAAACGTATGAGGTAGGTGAGAAACAAATACAAAAAAAGACTAAATATGTACAATACCTAAAAAAGACGAGATAAATAGAATTTAAAAAAAGGTAAAATAAGAAATAATGACTTGGCTGAATTGAAATTCTAAACCTATATATATATATATATATATATATACACACACACACACACACACACATATATATATATATATATATATATATATGTATAGGTTTAGAATTGTTATTGAAAGTGTGAAACTGAACATTTGTTCTTGGGCTGTGCCCTTTTATTACATTATTCTTATCATTATATTATTATTTATTATCATTAAGCAAAAACAAATTGGTGTTTTACAAACTTTTTCAGGTAAGGTAAGTGAGGCCGAGTGCACAGGGTCAAATAAAGCGGAAATAAAGCAATAAAACAGTAGCCTATAACACACTAATAAGACAAAATAAAGGTGAAAATGTTTAATGAGCACATCGTTGTTCTTTGAGGAGTATTTCCATTTTAAACTACTTTATACTTCGACTCTACTACAGTTTAATATTGTACTTTTTACTCCACTACCTTTATTTGACAACATTAGTTACTACANACTTCCCAGATCCTGATTATTAATACAAAATATAAATCAACTAATAAATTATGATGTATTATTACTGATTAAGCTACCCGAGCTCTTCTCTGACTCTGATTGGTCGGATCAGTTTGTTACCAAACAGCAGCTACCTCCGTTACGTCATCATCGTCATCCTCGTGTCGTCACCCTCACGTACATAGACGATCTTTGTTCTTTACGACAGCGCGGGGTGAGCGAGGGGAGGGAGGGGGGCGGGGGGGCGGGGTTTACCGGTAGCGCGGTCGCTGCTGATTGGTCGGCGCGCCGGGCTCCTCTGCAGCGGTATATAATGTGTGAATGTGCAGCTCTGAGCGGCAGCTGGACGTTTGCGCAGCACATGTGCGGAAGAAAGCGGATAAAAAGGGAGGAAGAAAGCTGCGAAATGAGCGACTGAGAGGCGGCAGAAGAGAAGAAGATAAACTCAGATTCTCTCCGGATTCTCTGATAGCTGGAAGAGGACACAGAGAGCCGCATCACTCGGAAATATCAGTGAGTAACCTTCATCTTGAATTCATACATTAGGCGGTGCGTCAGGCGCATGCGGGAGCGTGTGCGGGTCGGAGGGTTACGCATGAGTCAGAAGCGTGTTATGAAGCTTGGTTTGTAATATATACAAGTCATATATTATATGCGCAGCGAGTGCAGGTCTCTGCCCTCCGCTCACACTGACGTGATGCAGTTCACCGGTGGGTTGGTGGGTGGGTCCTCCCCGCTCAGACAGGCCGGTTACGTACCCAGTCTCACAGCAGGACTTCTCCCAGTGTTCCCTGCTGAAATATGCCTTCACACAGTGGTGGAAGAAGTATCCACATATTTTATTTGAGTAAAAGTAGCAGTACTACAGTGAAACTACTCTGTTGCAAGTAGAAGTCCTGCATTCAAAAACCTAAAAGTATGCACCCATGTGTGAACATTTCAGAATAATATACATTATATTATTGGATTATAATAATTGATGCATTCATGTGTGTCAGTGTTGCAGCTGGTAAATGTGGAGCTAATTTCAACTACTTTATATACTGCTGGGTAGCTTAACCTGTAACAATATATCATCATTTATTAGTTGATTTATATTTTGTATCAATAACCTAAATAAAGCAAAGTAACTAACGCTGTCGAATAAGTGTAGTGAAGTAAAAAGTTCAATATTTGCCTCCAGAATGTGGTGGAGTAGAAGTATGCAGAAGTTAAAAATGGAAAGTACAAGTACAAGTACGTTCAAATTGTACTTGAGTAAATGCACATGGTTACACTCCACCACTGGTTTGGTATACAGCTTTATGAGCGGTTGCAGGGAAATGCGTGAATAAAACAACAACTATTGTTATTTATTCTGTGTAGTTAGTGAGTTTAAATCTTCTTTGGGATGCACAGACACCGCCCCACACTGGGTGTTCATGCACTCGTCTGATGATGACAGGCTGATTTACATTCCTTTAGATCTGTAAATGTAAGTAATTCAGCTGCCTCCCTGCAGTGCAACGCTACAAGTAACTTTATATCAATGGTTCCCAACCTTTTGGCTTAAAACTGAAGCAATATCTGCTCACCATAGTTCATGGCCTCTGTGTGGACATGAGTTGGGAGCAGTTCAGTGTAATCTTCCGCCTCAGATCCTTTTATTTGAAGGTATCTTTACAGGCCTGAAGATTTAAAAGTATTCAAAAAGAAAAGGCAAAAGCTAGAAAGCAGTGCATTTTCTGTAAGAGAAATGTTTTTTTTTTCCATTTCCTCGTGTGAGAACCAGGAACCAGTGAATGTCTGTATCACTGCACACCGGTTTTCTTTTTAGGCTTATAAGGAACAATTTCAGCTCTTCTCTGGACTTCCGCTGCCTCCACAGATTCCATCAGCCATTTTGCCTTCATTGGGCAGATAATTAAAATCTCATTAGCCGTCTGGCCGGTGCAGATGGCAGATGGGCCGTGCAGCCTCAGGATGATTTCAGGACGGCGTCGGTACAGGTGCCATATGGAGCATTTCTGAAGTGTGTGCCGGTGTCAGAGACAGACTCATAGGGGCGTTACATAACACAACAGATGACTAAAATTAAAGAGGTGTCCCTGTATTAAAATAACATCAGCAGCTGGATAAGACCTTGGGCTTTGCTATTTTTGCAGCAGAGGAACAGGACTTCTATGAGAGAGTCGTCCATTCACCGGATAAAAACAGTAATGTGGCCACAACACAAGGCTGCTCATTGTCTCACTTGCTTTTTGCCACTTTTATGAACCCTTTGACGAAACGATGAAATAAAAGACGACTTGGACTGGGTATTGTTTCAAATCTTTTAATAATAGTGCTGATACAATACAGCACCTTATTTTCAGTACTGAGACCAAAACACTTTTTTTTAATACACTTTGAGGAATATAAACATTTTCTTTCTACAAACCCATTTATTATTTAAGAAAAGACGATAAGAAATGTCTAAACTGATCCTTCAGAATTGAAGTTTTCATCAGTGGCCTCATTGGCTGTGTTATTTTTCTGCTGTATGTTGAAAAAAAGGTTTTTACTCAACTCTTTATTTAAATTCTTTATCTGCTTTTGAGGTCTTGAAGTGGTGGTTTGGTTTAGGAATTGAGCCTTTTTTTTTTAAGCATGTGGATTGCGTGATCATGTGAGCAACTACTTGCCAGGCGGATTTGAAACATGACTTGCATCATCGTCAGAGGAAGCCAGCGCTTTATGTGTGTTTGTGATTGTTTGTAATGATTGAGGCTTGCATAACAAAGCGCTGACTGATTGCATGCGTGCACTCTGAAGGAAGAAGTGCTGTGTCATTGCTGTCAGAGGCGAAGTTAATCATATACGCCTGTTGAAGGATGGACTTGAACTGGCAGTTAAGTGTTATTACTGCCAGTATTTGGTTCATTTTGGAACCCTTCCTGTGTGTGTTGATGCAGCAAACAAACAAGACTTACGTGATCTTTGGTTTGAAAATAATTCTGGATTATCGGAGAGGATTAACCTGTTTGGCAGCTAGATGTGATATTATCTGATTATGGTACAATGCTAAAATATTTGGGTATCTGTCAGTATCAGCTGACGGGCGCCGTGCAGCGCCAACACGACAGAAAAAACTTTAAACAAGTCAACCTTACCTTAAAGTAAATACGGGACAAAGTGAAAGACAAAAGCGCAATGAAAGATGATTCAAAACTTGATATTACAATTTCATTTTAATCCAACATATGCAGTTAATGCTCAGCTGAAAAAGCACATATATTTACGGGTTTTTAAAGGGTCAGCCAGAGAATATCACCAAAACATTGTCCCATTTTCCCCTCTTGTATCGAGCCAAGCAGATAGAGTTTTATTTTCTCAGGTTTTAAGACAGTGAAGTTTCTTTTTGGTGCTCAAAGCATTTGGAAAAGCTCAACATGACAAGTTTTGTGGAGTCACTGGAAAACGATTGTCATTTGAGTGGACTGCTTCTTGGTGGAAGTTATGAATTTCTGTTGTCTCTTACTGAAGATTGCTGGAGGGAGTGGAAAAACCTGAGGGACAGGTCAACAAACACAAACACACAATCTACGCACCTGATACATATGGCTCATTCATTTTCTTTGTTTTGGATTTTAACCAAAAAATAGTGATTCTCACCAGATTTGATGCTCCCACAACCCGCAACAAAAAATTGTATTTTTTCCTGCAGCCAGAGAACACACCGTTTACAGTAAACATGGTTCTCAGCTCAGAATATGTTTCCAGTAATAGTTCGTGAGGAGGAAAATGAGCGAAAACGCAAACAGTGAAATGACTAGACACTAGGTTTAATTCTTTTTTATTCAAAATAAACACAGCTAAATTACCCTATTTGTAAGTGAATAAAGACAGAAAACAATGAGCTCCACTGACTCCCATGACTGTGGTTTTCTACTGTAAATCAGGCATTGGTCACCTTTTCTTGGCAGACATACGCAGTGTTTTCTGCCAAAAAAAACGAAAGAAAATCATTTATCCTGTCAGTTCCGCAAGGAAACTGGGCTAGTAGGGCTGCACGTAGTCATGTACAGTGTGTGTGTGTGTGTGTGTGCTTTCCAGTAAACCATTTGGCTATGAAACACACTCAGGTCTGGGCTCGGCGCCAGCCTCTGCACTGCCCTTATGTAACCCTCTTTATCTCTTTTTCCCTACGTCTCCCTTTTTTTTCTCACTCGCTCTGGTTCTTTCGTTCCTCCTTTTGCTCTTTTTCTCCTCCTCCTCTCTTTCTCTCTTCTCCTTCTCTCTTGACTTAATGTTCACCGCCTGTGTAAGCATGACTGTGCAGATTGTTGAAAGCAGCCGCCACTCCTCACCACTGCCCTCTGCTCGCCCCGGCCCCGTCCCTCTGCAAGTGTGTATATGAGTGAGATCACAGCTGACATCATGATCTATATTATGTTTCACTCTTTTCTGTCTGTCCAACCCCTCCTGCCTCCCCAAACACCTCCTACAACTCGTTGCATTCAGCTGGGCTTTAATGTGTAGGAGTAGAGACAGAGAGAGTTTGTTTCTGTGCAGGACAAAAGTGAACAATGAGCTTTTAGTGGAAAGTAAGAGTGCGCGCTCACACCAATGTTTGCGCACAAAAAAATCCCAAATTTGCAGATTTCACCTCTTTCATTTTTGCTGGTCGACTCATCACTGGTGCTGCGTATGAGCCCTCAATACTTTTTTGGTACCAACCAAAGTGTTTCTGTAGAATATCAGAATATCAATAACTGCCAGGCATCAAATGTCTGGTCAGATTTGTTGTACACTTTAATCCTTTAATCAGATAGTTCCTCATTTAAATCAAGTTCCTCATTTAGACACCATTATTAAGGCAAAGTTCTTTTAACTTTTAACATTTGACAACTTTGGCTTCTTTATTACATTACAAAAAAAAAAGATTTATGAAAATAAGACATAAAAAACTTCTGGTATCAATACTAAAACTCAAGCATTGATCTGCACTATTATCAAAAATATCCAGCAATACCCAGCCCAAGTCTTCTTTCATGTCGGATGGTGCAAGCAAGATGTTCAATAAAAATTGCATAAAGCGAAGGAGAAACCTCGAGATCCTTGTGTTTGTGACAGCTGGTGCTGACTCTCTAATGCTGAATTTTTGTAGAAAAGAAAAAGATCCAGTCCCACTGTGTGTATCAACGTAAGAGGATCAGATTCCTGTTGCTCTGTAATACAGCAAAGCCCGAGGTTTCATCCACCTGCTGATGCTTTTTTAATACCATTTTAATTTGGTGAAATTTAACTTGTGGAGAGGAGGTGGACGTGTTAGTGCACTTCCATGTTGTGGTGAAATATGATCTGACTGCTGCCAACATGCCCTTGGGCTGTTGGCATGCTGCTGATTAGCCGAATAAAGTCCTGGCTAGTATAAATCATATGAGTCATTTTTATAGAAGGATAATTTAAGGCCACACAAAGCAATGAACCAATTTTGTTAAATAAATCATGTGTTGTTTACTGTGTCATATATAAGAATCAGTATATTGAGTCTCTTGACTGATGTATGAGACGTACAGATACCAGCCTTTAAATCTCCAAGTAGCAAGATTTTCAGAATCGTGTCATGTTTTCAGACCTTTCAAAGAACATTTTCTGTGGGAAGTAAATAGTGAAGGCCTATTTGTTTTATCTCTCTCTTTCATCTCTGCCGGTGTAGACTCCTTCAACTCTCCCTGAGGTCACACACACACACACACACACTTCATATGTGGTTTTAAGTGTGTGTGGGGATCTGCCATATCTGGTGTCTTTGTTGACTCGAGGTCAGGTTGCTATGTTAAACTATGAGGTCAGACAGGGGAAGTGTGCATGTGTGTGTGTGTGTGTCAGGGGTCAGTGGAAATTTACTGACTGACCATTGTGACTGCTGACTGGACTTGGCAATGATTAACTGATTCACCCTTACTCTACAGTATTTTCTCAGTCTTAGATGATAGTGGTGATCAGTTAAATGGGAATGATGTTGCAGGTATAATGACAGTAGTAATAATAATAATAATAATAATGATAATAATGTCTTTCTCTCCTCAGTCAATATGGATCTTCATGATAAAGAAATTCTCCCTGGAGAGATTTTGCCTGTGGTGATCATCGGTAAGACACACACACACACACACACACACACACACACACACAGATGCCACATGCACACATGCATAATTGCGCTTCATCATTTTGATTGTGCCGTGGAGAAGCAGTTAAGTTTGCTTACGTGGTTGACGGCTTACATTATGAAACAATACAAGACTATTTGGACCTTTTTTAGTTAGCGAATAGTCCACATTCTCAGCTGCATTACCGTATATTTATTTTCTTGCAAATAAGAGCGGTTTGTGCCAAATGTCATAGCGATCTGCCAAAGACTGATAAAGAAGAAGGAGCGAGCAGCAGTGAGCGAGGAGGGGTTTTGTCCAGCCGTGGAAAAAATGTCTGTAATAGAGAGATCCTTATTACAGTCTGTTGCACAAACTTTGGCTCCGGGATTACAACATAGCGAAACGCAGCGGTGCATGGAGTTAAGCAACAAGTTGTCGAAGAAAGTGGCGGGATGCATATTCACATAACGATTGCTGATAATTGCGTACAGGCTAAATGCTACACAGCCTTAGGAAGTGTTGACATTAGCCACAGCAGGAAGTGGGGGGGGCAGTCTAGCACAGAATCAAGAGGCAGACAGTGCATTCAAAATGTTTGTTAGACTTCAAGGAGGCTCTTTATTAGAAGTGTGTGTGTGTGTTTTATAATGAAAACTCCACACTCCTGCAGTACCAGCTGCCAGTCGGGTTAGTTGCTCACCAGAGGAAAGAAGAAGCACTTTTCCCCTAGCCATTATCTTTTACCTGATGAATCTTATTTTTTTTACCGATTAACCCAGTAACCATATAAACATGCAAGAAAAGGCTAAAAAAATAAAGTCACTAATTTGTTACAAAATCCTCCAGTTTTCACAGTTACAATATGTTTTTTGTCAGGATGTGTTTTGTTGTGAAACATTCAGTCGGTTTCTTGAAAAGTAAATGTGCGAAATCCATTAGTCATCGTGAGCAGGCGACTAAGAGTTTTTACTTCTCTGCATTTGGCTTCTGCGTGTGAGTGTGTAATCTTGCTGAGTCACTGGCTTGTTGTACAGGTTGATAGCCTTCAGGCTTGAGTCATGCTGCAATGAGTTTGATATCGTGAGTTTGATATCGTAGTTATTCAGTGACCGTGCAGTGTTTTCTACAGCAGACCAGTTCCTTTAGGAGACAGTTTGACAGATTTATTTTACAGTTAAACAGCATGTTTCCTGTCTGCAAAACAAACAAAAAAAAATGTTGAAGAGATCACTGACAAATTCCCTGAGTACTCCAGTTATAACCATAGCAACCAACAGACACACACAGTGCGCACACAGTAATACAGCCACCACAGCTATATGTGGAAACCAGTCACACTGCTTAGCTACAACAACCTGACAGTCCCACAGAAGCTCACCTCACTCTCTCTCTCTCTCTCTCTCTCTGTTTCTCAGGTAACGGCCCGTCAGGGATCTGTCTGTCATACATGTTGTCAGGTTACACCCCCTACCTGTCACCTGAGGCATCACACCCCAACCCCCTGCTGCACAGCAAGCTGGGAGAGCAGCCTCACCTGTCGCTGCTGGAGCAGGTAACACAAACAAGCACATACACATACAGTCGGTTGTTTTAGTAAAAACAAAGAAGGAGAAAGTAAAGCCAGTTGTTCCTCATGGTGTCTCTCACCCCTTCTCTCTCTCCAGGATCTGGAGTACCTGTGCGAGGGGCTGGAGGGGCGATCGTCCAATCCCGTGGCCGTGCTCTTTGATTCGCTGCTGCTGCCTGACAGCGACTTCGGGTTGGACCACACATCTCCGTTGGAATGGCGATACGAGCCGGAGCGCGCCATCCCTCACCTGGTGCTGGGGAAGGGTCCGCCTGGAGGAGCCTGGCATGTACGTAGCTAGAATTAGCCTACTGATTATCTATAGATTATTGATTATTTAGACTATTACAAAATTATTTTTGAGTTTAAAACAGCAGAGCTGCAAAGCACTTATTTATTTTTTTGCACAATTATCTGTTTTGATATGGTTGTGTTATGTTATTTGTGTATTTTAGGCTCATAGAATCACATTTAAGGATCACACACACAGATGGATCTTTACACTTTAGCAGCCTTTATTTTTCTGTCATGCTAAAGTTATTGTTGAGAATACATTCATTTTCAAAGCTGCCATTGGTGGTACAGTCAAGGACACTGAAAGTCTCAGAATTGAATTCTTTCATGTCTCATGACTGACACCTACAGGGATAATATGATCTACTAAACATGTTGGGCTTCAAGATTATATATCTTTTTTTTAACTGGCAGTAATATCTGGAAAGTAGTACATTTATCTTTCTTAACATTTCCTGACATGCAAAAACCCAACACACAACAGGCTCTTTGTCTTTGTCCACGAACATGAAGACAAATTTACTTAGCAGACATTATGGTTATGTATGCAAACAAGCTTTGTTTCCCCTTGTCAGCTGATTATTTGCACACGCTGACAGCGCAATGTGCAACATGACTGTAGCTCCACATTTAAATGAACAGAAGTTAATTCAGTCTAACAGCTGAAACCTTTGAAACTTTACTCTTTTCTAGAATATGTTAAAAACAATACACCAGATCAGTACAGCTGAGTGAATTTAATGTTGTGTGTGCCGTTCCCAGGCTATGGAGGGCTCCATGCTAACTCTGAGCCTGGCTAACTGGATGGAGCTTCCCGGACTCAAACTGAAGGACTGGATGAGAGACAAACGCAGGTCTGTCCACGATAACACCACCAAACTTTGTTAACAGTACATAGGACTCACATGACCACTATGTATGTGTGTTAAATACACAACAGGGTTAATCAAATATGACACACATGTAGGACTTTAAGTTGTAGTACACTTCAATGACCAGTTCCCAGCTGACACCCAGTCGTTCATGGCCAGTATGGTCACCAGAGGGTCAGACATGTCCTCTGAAAGCCCTCAGTATTCTCTCAGTTTCTTGATTTAACTATTACACTGAAAAAAATAAATAAATAATTAAATAGATAATAAAAATAAATTTATTACTCTGAAAACTTCTGTTTGGAGCCACAGAGAAAATATTGTAATCCCACTAATTGGATTAAAGTTCTCTCTCATTACACCAACGGGATCACCACAAATAATAGTGAAGTACTACATAAAGAAACATGAGCCACAGAGCGAAGAGTGTGTGTTCATGTGTTACTCTCTCCTCAGTTTGTTTTTCAAATGACTCCAGCCCAGCTGAACCCCACTCGATTAACATAAAATGATAATTTGTCACCATAACAACTGATTTGAATTGGACCTTTATACTTCCTGTTCAGCTTAGGCGCATTGTTTTAATAACTAATAGTAGTTCAACAACGTGTTTGATTAATAAAACCACTTCACAATTCTAGTAAATATCTTTTAATTCATTTGTTAGCCCCTGTGATATTATACTGTATATGATAAAATAAAAAAATATCCTGTCCTGTGTTGTATTAACACATCTGTGTGTGTATTTTGTATTTAAAGGTATTTTTATGTTTATTTTATTCCAGAAATGTACGAAATGACCGTGCCACACCAGCAGAGATAGCCTCCTACTACCAACACTACGTTTCCCAGATGTCCCTGGAGCAGAGCTTCGCCTGTGGAACCACCGTCACCTCGGTAACCAGAGAGCCTGGCAACCAGGAGGGGTCGCCGCCTTGCTGGAGAGTGACGGGACTGCAGCGCAGAGAGGGGGAAGAGCTGGGAGGTACAGTGAATTAAAACCCTCCTGATTAGTGTCATAGTACGTTGTTTAAAAATGTGCCACATATTCACCTCCTGTTTCCTTCCTCCTCCTGCTAGATGGGTCTGCTGTTTCAGAGGAGGTGCCTTTCTCACTGTTGGCCCACAGTGTGGTGTTGGCGACGGGGACCCACGACATCCCGGCCAGGCTCGGCGTGGAGGGCGAGTCCCTGCCGTTTGTCTGTCACTCTTTCTGGGAGCTGGAGGCGGCCATCTCTCGTGGCGAGCTCGACCAATCTTCTGACCCGGTACTGGTGGTGGGGGCGGGGCTTACGGCGGCCGATGCAGTACTGGCCGCCCACCATCTCAACACGCCCGTCTACCACGCCTTCAGACGCTCGGTCACCGACCCCGGCCTCATCTTCAATCAGCTGCCCAAACTGCTCTACCCAGAGTATCACAAGGTGAGGAGAGGAGGGTCTGATAGCTGATAATTTTCCAATAATCAATAGCTTAATTGAAATGTTTACAAAAATGTATCGAGTATTCAATGTTTGCACCAGTATTTAAGGAAAGGAGAGCATTACAACCCAACCTGTCTTTACCTGCAGAAAAGCCACGTGCTTGATGAATAACTTAAACTTATCTAATTTATTGCCGATTAATTTCCTGCTGATTGACCAATCAATTATTCAGCTAATGGATAAAAACATCTAACCTACTGTTTCCTGTCCTTTGGCCTCCAGATTCACCAGATGATGACTCAGCAGCAGTACCAGCCGAATCCTCCACCACAGGACCACGCCCAGAACCTCGATGACCACTCCACCCATTCCTCCGCCCCTCCATCCTCCTCCACCACCTCTTCATCCCCCTCCTCCTACCCAGGTTACTTGAGCTTCCCACGCTACAGGGTCGTGGCGTTCCGACCCGACCAGAAGTGCGTTCTGGAGTCAGACTCTGGCCAGCGGACCGTGGTCCAGGTCTCTAAGGCGCTGGTTCTGATTGGTGCCCACCCCAACCTTTCCTTTCTGGATGACAATGGGCGTCCACTTAGCATCAATCCCAACGAGCCAATCACGTGCCGGAGGAACCCGATTGATGTGGACCCATTCACGAACAACGTGGTTGCGGCAGACGGGCCGGGCATGTACGCCATGGGGCCGCTAGTGGGCGAGAACTTCGTCAGGTTCCTGAAAGGAGGAGCGCTGGCTATTGCTAGTGACCTCGCCAAGAGACAGAGGGAGGGAGGGGGAGAAGGGGATTTGACCACGGACAGATTAATGGACAGGTGGGTGGACAGACAGGTCCCCACACAGACAGAATCAGAGGTTTGTGTTCTGGACTCGTAGCAGGTTTCCTGGGACAGGAAGGTTGAAAGGACTGAAGCAAACCTACCTACGCTGCAAACAAAAGCCACAGGTCATGTTTTCTGGAAATCACAGAGTAGGGAAATCAAACACGCTGCTAAGTTGTTTCAGGGTGTGAAACGGGCAACAAGTGCGCTCTATGACTGGACTTGCACTGGTTTGGATGGGTCTGATATCTTATTAGATCTACTATAGATCTTGTTGGGCAAAAAAGCCTCCAGGCTTGACGCATCCTGGAGGCAAAAAGCAGCTCGAGAAGTGCGGAGTTGTGCTGGCAAACAGGTCATTCATATATAAGGTGGAGGGAGAAAGAGACACTGTAGCGAAGGACATCATGGAGGAGAGACAGATGGTACGTTTGGGTCATCCCTGTATATGTATAGAGCTCGAACTTTACATGTTTACCAGCTGGAAGTTGTTCTAGAAGGTGGTGTTGTGTTGTTTCTCAGAGCCTGATCGATACTGATACCAATATCTGTATTTTAGAATTTAAAAACTTTGATATATTGGCTGATATTCTTTTTTTTTTATTTAAACACATAACTTAAACATTTTTGATGATGATCCCTTAAATTTGGTTATTAAAGGATTGTGATCATGATATGTACAGCGCGAGACATTTTACAGTTAAACACTTATTTTCATCAACGCCCTCTGGTGGTCAAAAGATGCAAAGCTGACAGTCTTTCAAACATATCTGCTAAATATTTGGCATTTCTGTAAAGCATAACATATTAACGACACATATGCCAATATGTGTGTGATAAACTAAAATCAGCTGATTTATACTGATTTGAAATTCAACATATAACGGACAACTGGCGAGTACCAGGTTTATGGTAAATACTGTATATCCATACGACTGGTTAACATGTTCAGTCTTATACAATCAAACAGCTGAGTTTATGCCTGGCTCCCATTATTTACATCCTGCAGTGGAATTTTCATTGGTCCAAATCATGTAGTACATTTATCAGTAACCAGTCATAACTTGTACATATGACTTGGTCACATGACAAAACATGACAAAAATCCAGATGAACTGATCCGTACAATAGCAGATCTGGTTTGGTTTCTTATCACTCAGAGAGCCTCGATCACTACAGTAACTTCCTGGTTAAAGTTTAACCAGTCGGCATCATTATTGACCAAAACGACACACGTTGCCTCAGCCTCGCTCTTACTAACAATGTACGATGGGGATAATTAACATGTTTCCGTAGTTTAAAGTTTATTTTACTGTGAGCAGTCTTCTGTTTGCAACACTACACTGTCACACTTGCTGTTTCCACAAAACAGACTGGTTAAAAGTTAATTCCTGCTTCTTTCTTTATACCATTTTCTACATATTTGTTTATATTATGGGTTTGCTGTTCTGTGACTCTACGGTGCTTTATTTTTCTATGTTAATATGATTTTTTGTCATGTAACAGGCCAACTGTACCTACCTGATATCTTTGTAAATCGATGCTTTATACTTAACAAAACAGCAGAGTTACTTTTTTTTTTTTCGATAATTCCTCTCATTGAAAATGTTTAATTTGCAGCTGTTTGGCTTCACTGTGAACAATAATATAACACTGAATGAATGACAGATTCCACATGAATCCTCCACTTCTGTAACTTATAACAATAACAAAGAAGAAGTCACGTGAGAATAATAATGACGTGTAAATTGAAATCATGTTGATTTCGGCTGTAATATAATTTTTTTCAGTATAATCTTGATTTATAATAACCATTGTTGGTTATTATCATGGAAGAGAAGCTGTAATCACACAGTGTTTGGCATTTTTAAACGACAAATCGATTATCAAAATTGGTGCCTATTAAGTTTTTGTCAATCGATGAATTAATTAATTAATTGGCTAATCGTTTCAGTTCAACTACAGGCAGAGCTGTAGAAGAGATGAGTTCAAAATAAAATAGCTATTTTAAATGGACATCCTACATGCTTATTATTTCACATGTGTTTTTATTTAAGGGTTAATACATTTTAGCCTCTCTGTTGTCGGAGTTAACTTCGACACCTTCTGCCTGAATGCCGATAGTGAACTCTACAGGAGCCAGCGGTGCCTTAAGACACATTATTCACAGCA
The DNA here is from genome assembly GCA_003416845.1 of Oplegnathus fasciatus. Classification (NCBI taxonomy): domain Eukaryota; kingdom Metazoa; phylum Chordata; class Actinopteri; order Centrarchiformes; family Oplegnathidae; genus Oplegnathus; species Oplegnathus fasciatus. The sequence goes on along the minus strand of NTHP01000891.1, from coordinate 15,533 downwards.
ATATATTTTGTTCCACGGCAGAATAAAAACGCCTCCATCTGAATGTCTCTTTGATATGCAGTAAAAACACAGTAGATGTGTAGACGTCTTGTTTGTATGAATGAATGGGCTGATTTATATATTATAATAAGTTTCCATCTGTACTGACAGTCAAATATGTGTTTTCCATCTTCATTTTTCTGTGGGTTTCTATTAAAAGGCCGTTTTTCAGAAAACATGTTTTGTTGTGTTCTCTCTCTTTCTGGACTGAGTTTGCTGTGTGTTACGTTATTAAATTTGAGTTTCTTTAGCAAGCCAGTGATTTATAAACTTGTAGTTTTGTGTTATAACGCAAGATCTTTATGTTTTCATGTGCCAAATTGTTTATTGTGTCTTAATAAGTTAAAAAGTTGCGTCTTAATATGTTAAAACCAAGTTTACATGTTCATTTTAAACACTGAATCACTTTTCCTGTGATTTACGGGGAGACCGGTGAGGCAGAACCACCTCCTTTATCATTTGTTGTTTTATGCAATATTAAAGCACCATATTACTGCCCTCCACTGCCTGCAAAACTACTTTTTGAAATGAACCATTTCTTTCTTAATTCAACACGACCACTATTGCTATTGTTGTTGACAGATTTGACAACAGAATACTCAAAAACATGCAAAACTACGAAAGACAAAGAAAAATACACTATATTCAGGGGCTTATATCAGTAAAGGAATAATTTTATTTATAATTTAAATGCAGAATATTAAACTGTATACCAAAGTTTATGAGCTGCAGATTAATCATTCCTCATTAGTGAAGATGGACTGTATAAGCAAGACATCACAGCTAATTAATATTCACGTGACAGACAGGTGTCACAGTGTAGTCGGAAACCTGAACAGATGCAAGTTCACATGAGCACATATGACAACAACGACGGTATGGCTCAGTTGTTACATTCAGAGATGGTGTCCCAGTCACAGTCAATGGCATGGAAACATTAGTCAACAGTAGTGTAATAAGACAGCAAAATTCAACATATTAATGCTTTTAATGTTGTAAAAGCGCCAGATTTCAACCTGTTTATACACAATACTGTGGCACCTGAAGATGCAGAGATATTGGTGATAACACACAAGCAACTACATGTTTATAGCCCACTCGCTTGCAATAGGGGTTTGAGCTCATGAAGGAATTGTTTGACAGTAAGAATAGGAGCTGAATTCATCAGTTTGGGGAAAAAAAACTCTTAATAAAAACGGTCTTGTGCATGGAAAATGTTTCACTTAAAAGCTCCCATTTGGTTACTTTCACCAGAAGTGATGTCCAGCCCCAGGGTTGGCCTCCTGTGAGCCTCCATTTGTGCATTTTTGATATCAAATTTTGTATGTTACATGCAAACAACTACAAGGTGAGAACTGAGCGAGCGAACAGGCAATAACTCGTCTTGATTGACGGACTTTGTAATGAAAAGTGGTACTCTGAAATAAAAAGCTAATTGGGAAAATTATGTTGCGAAATAAAAACGGACTTTGGATATAAAATTGCTGGAATGAAATTAAAATGACCTGCAATAAACTCTGTTAGTGTGAAAAGAAGCAGGATGACGTAACAAGTTTTACATTTTTATTGGATTATTTCACAAGTTCACGGATATAAGACACATTTTGTCAGCATTCATTCATGAGTATTTATTTTATATTGGACACTTTGGATGTCCACAAAAATGTGACTGCCTCGTTTTAAATAAAATGGCTCCTACTCTGACAGAATTACTGCATTAAAATGATAGCACTATTTAAAAGCCACTAAATTACTGAAGTCTGACTAAATGTAAACTCTTACAGGCAGGGTCATCTGTACATTGGAGAGTTGAATAACAAACTGTGAGGCTCTGGTTTATTTTTCCAGATGTACAGCATTTTGGGTGTACTGTATGCTGACTTTATTTGAACTATATTACTGATGAATTAGGTTTCATTCTGACACCAATGATCAAACTCAGTGGCTTTGCCATCATCATCTTCTTAACTTCTTAACACTTCTTCACGCGTTTCACTGTTGCAGAAACGTTAACTGGCGATAGCTTCAGTGGGAGTTTGTTCAGATTGCTAATGTAAGGAAACAGCTTTTCAGTGAAAGTGTGTGTGAAGGTGTGTATGTGTGTGTTAGTATCAAGATCAGAGAATGACAAATTTCCTCTGTTCCAGTCCAGATGAACTCTGATCCTCTGGAGCTTCTTCTTCACTGACAGAACTGTGACTGGACCTGGTAGTGAGCATGCTGTGTATTCACCTTTATAGAGCGCCATTCCCCATAATCCAGAATGTAAACCTATGTTTCCCTTTCTTTGGACAGACTCTGCTGCCACACCCAGGACAAAGCCTGGATTGTCTCCAACCTCAACATCCCAGCTGTGAGTCCCTGAGTCAAAGCCCTCAGAGCCCAGGACAACGCGGTAACAGTCAAACCTCTCTGGATTGTCAGGAATGTTTTGTCCCTCTTCATGTCTCACACTGGTCAGATCTTCAGACAGGATGAGGTGTGGGTGAGCTGTGTTTGGATCCAGAATCACAGGAGTGTAGGAGACCATCTCCTTCATCTTGTTCCAGATGTTGAA
>NTHP01000890.1:113742-131600 GCA_003416845.1 Oplegnathus fasciatus | reverse complement strand
CCAGTATGCCCCTCAGCCTGCCCTCAGCTGGAACAGCAGATATCTGACAGAGGCGCAGCTGGAGACACTCCAGAGTGAAGAGAGGCGAGAGACGCTTGGGGAAAGTGAGAATATGGAGGGATTGGAAGGGGGTGAGAATACAAAAAAACCGTCAAGGTCAGGTAAATGAATTGATGTGTTTTTTAAGACAAGATGAAAAAGAAAAGAAAAAAAAGAAAACACCAATTAGCCAAATAGCTCTTTGAAATCAGTGATGCGTAACAGGCGTCTGTCTGCAGGTGGAATAATGGTGATAGCTTTATCTGCAGCACCCTTGAGTGAAAAATGAAATAATCCACAGCTCAGCGGCGTGCAATTAACGCTGAAACAGATGGGCGTATTTGAAACAGGTAAGACAGAGCTGTAACATATCCAACACATCGGAAGAGTGGGGGGAGTGAGAGAGAGAAGGGTGCAAAGGTCAGGTGTAAATCCAGCTCTGGGTTTGTTATTGACGAGATAAACGTCGCCTGTTTTTCACTTTTGTGTCATTGGCAAACACGGAGGTCCACACGTCCCACCGGGAAAATCTGCTAAATGTCACTGTTAGCGTGGCAGACCGTACATGATCATCAGAGACTGTAAGCCCCGGTTGAAAGAAACTCTGTGTTATCACCGCTGCTCAGTGGGATAATAACGCAGAGAGAGAAATCCATGCCAAATATAGTAACCCCTCAAAAAGTTCTGCAGAAACACTGCAAATATAGGCGAAACATATGACGTAATTTGAAATACACATCATTTTCTTACTGTTGAGTACAACATGCACACTTTGTTAGAATTATACTGATCCCGTTAGAGCTGCGCTATACCATGCACAAACTGAGTCATTTATAAACGCGCTTTATGCAGAAGGGATGTTTGCATGTGGCTAATAATTTGTCTTCCTTCAACGGACATTTGGCTGCTGCGCCAACTCCCCATTTCGCCACCTCCTCCTCGTCGCCTTGGAGTGTGAAGAGTCGCTCCGTATCTGCCCATCCACTAGCAGCATCCGAGTGAGTCACTGTCTTCTCCTCGTCTCCCGGGATGCCAAGCGCTGTCATCGCCGTGGGCAGACCGGGCGTGGGTGAGAGTGGCAGCGCACCAGGAGTGGAAAAAGATTATGTGGGCGGTGGAGGCTCGTCTTGGCCCAGTGGCCGGGGTGAATCAGGGAAGGCTCAGGGTCTCCCAAGGCCACTTCTTCGCAGCATATAACTTGTTTGAAGAGTGGCGACGGATCACATCAATACTGGTTCAATGTAGGCTACTGGATGCATCATTGTTGCTCCTGAGACTAATTTATTATTATATTATATTTCTCTCTGTCATGTTGACTGCATTGGAGGGTAAGGTCTCGTGCAATTAACTCGAATCCAATTTAATTTAATTGAGGAACATAGGTTCTGATGCCGGAGTAATTAGAGGACAGCCAGAGCAAAATGATTTGGGTGTTAATGTCACCACCTGCTACACTACACATGCGCTGTTCAGACCGTCTGCAGGTTACAGGAAAAGTGGAATCGCATATTGTGTGTCTTGTCTTGTCACCTGAAACTGAAACATCAGCTTGAATTGGTGATGTGATTCAGCTGTAGGCTAATGTGTCTTATAATATGTGATGTTATCAATTAAGGATATAAAGCCAATGACCGAGATAAACCGTGTATTGTGTGCAAATATCCTTCCAAGATGTCGCTGTTTGTAAGTGCTGCAGCGAATAGTGACGTGGTTGCTTTTGAATATTACTTTATGCGTGCATAAGCATGAATGCCTGTCAGGAGAGGCCAGCATTGTAAAGGGGTCACATCTGGAGCATCTTGTCTGTGACCCGTCGTCACCAGTGAACATGCTCATGACATCACGGGCTTTGTGTTGCACGTGTGCATAGACCTGTGGCGCAAAGGGCTCTGCAGCACCCACGTCTAATAGCGGTGTAAGTGCAAAGCAACGTCAGCTGTCACTGTAGGAGAAGGTGACATCATGAAGGGACAGAAAGTGTTTGTGTGCTGACAGACGTTCCCAGTGTCTCAGCAATGTAACTGATGGTCTGATGGTTGTGTGGCTAAAGACCCACCGCCGCTCAGTTCACCTGTCACCTCCTCTTATTCTCGTGGCTTTTGTTGTAATACACTCGAATATAACAAATAAATGATGAATAAACAAACCCCCCTCTTTAAATTGGATAACGTGAATCAAAGTCATAACGCTGAACATTACTGAGATTTGCTGCACTAAAACCAATTCGCATGGAGCTTTTTTTTTTTTACAGTTGGTTTATTTGTTTATTTATCCGTTTCCTTTTATTTTCAAAATATAATCTACATGCATCAGAAATCTGCTTTTCCGTTTGGCTGGAGGGTCCCTGAGTAATTGTGGGTTTGCATCAGTGAGGAAGTCTAATCGCCAGGCTGGTTCATAAATCAGTTTCCCAGCGCACAATGAAAAGGGCGGTGGCACTGACAAAAAGAGGGAAAGCGATTGTGTCGAATTCATTTTAAGGAAATCAGTGTGCGGATGACATCGGCCGCTCCACGTAGTACCGCATCCAGATGTGTAAATAGATAAACCTCCAGAGTCTTTTCGTCTGTTGGGTTTTTTATTTTTATTAGATGCTGCTCGATCATTTTATCGGAGGTGCTGAAATGCAGCCAGCATCGTTTGAGCGAGTGGCTCCCCCTCCCCTTTTTGCCCACAGACACCATCACCACAACGCAGGGAGAGAGAGAGGGAGGGAGAGAGAGAGACCAATAGGCAGCATCAGTGAAAGCCAGCCTTGCTAGGAGGATAGAGAAATTTAAAAACAGCACCCAGACAGACAAAGGAAAACATGGACGCACAGGGGATAATTCCCTTTAAACAGACACCAGAGAGGATGTGGTGGTCGTCCTGCACATAGTCGGAGTTATGCACGGACTATTCCCTCGTTTTTAATGAGGCGGGTGGGGACGCACAGCAAGCTGAAAAGGCGGAAAGATTTCTCAAACCCGTCTGCAAATTCTGCCTGCCTGCGATGGCTGTGGCGGCGCGATGCTGTTACAGTGTGAAGGAGAATGTGCCTTTTTCCTTATATTTTGTTATTTTCGTACTCAGTGGCCTTACAAATGCACAAATTCGATACTCCATTCCGGAGGAGCTGGAGAACGGAGCATTGGTCGGTGACATTGTCCGGGATTTGGGTCTGGACCTGAGAAAACTTTCCACCCGACGGATCAGAATCACATCGGACAGTGGCCGGAGATACTTCACCATAAATCACAAAACCGGGAAGCTGGTGGTGAGTGACCGCATTGACCGGGAGACAGTTTGTGAATTCAGTGGCACCTGTTCGCGCAACCTGGAGGTGGTGTTAGAGAATCCACTGGAGGTGCACAACGTGGAGGTGGAGATTTTGGACGTGAACGACAACGCGCCACAGTTCCCTCGAGATGAATATCAGCTTGAGGTGTCGGAGTCCGCTCTCACGGGGTCGCGGTTCCACATCGAGGGAGCTCAGGATGCAGATGATGGCTCCAACTCTGTGAAGCAGTACCGCCTCAGCCCAAACGACCACCTCACCCTGGACTCTATTAAGCCCTTTTCCAATAATAAGCACATCGAGCTTATTCTCAAAAAGCCCTTTGACCGCGAGCAGATGCTCTCTCATCAGCTAATCCTGACAGCGATGGATGGAGGCACCCCACAGCGAACTGGCACGGCCAAAATCAACGTACGTATCCTTGATGCTAATGACAACGTGCCTGCGTTTGACAGCTCCGTGTACAAAGTAAAACTGTCTGAAAACTCTCCAAAGGGCGCACTTGTCATCAAGTTAAATGCAACAGACCCTGATGAGGGCTCAAATGGGGACGTTTTCTACTCCTTCAGCAGTTACACGCCAGAAAGAGTCAGACAGATGTTTTCCATGGACACAGACACAGGGGAAATTCGTGTGAAAAACAATATAGACTATGAGGAGACAAACTCATATGAAATGTACATACAGGCTATGGACAAGGGGCCAGCTCCTGTGGCAGTGCACTGTAAAGTAGTTGTAGAAGTTTTGGATGTCAATGACAACATTCCTGACATTGTACTGTCTTCACTCTCCAGCCCTGTACGTGAGGATGCCCGGGCTGACACGGTTGTAGCATTGATCAGTGTGAATGACCGTGACTCTGGACCAAATAAGCAAGTTACCCTGGAAATCATGCCCCACTTGCCTTTTAAGATCAAGTCCTTCCGGAACCACTACACCATCGTCACATCCGCTTTCCTGGACCGGGAAACCATCTCATCCTACAATGTCACAGTCAACGCTGTGGATGGAGGCACCCCACCCCTGTCATCTCAAATGACCTTTAAGGTGGACGTTGCAGACGTGAATGATAACCCACCTCGTTTTGAACAGACATCATATACTGTTTATATCACAGAGAACAATGCTCCCGGTGCACCTCTGTGTGTTGTCAAGGCCAGAGACGCTGATGCTGCAGAAAATGCACGCATCACCTATACTGTCCTCAACGACAACAACCATGGTATCCCTGTAGCTAGCTACGTCAACATCAAACCTGGTACAGGTGAGGCCTATGCCCTGCGAGCCTTTGACTTTGAGAAGCTGAGAGAGTTTCACTTTCAGATTAAAGCCCAGGACAATGGTGTGCCTCCACTCAGCCGTGTGGCCACAGTGTATGTTTACATCATGGATCAGAATGACCATGTGCCCAGGATAGTCTACCCACTTGCCAATGGGAGCCGCACCACAGAGACGCTGATGAAAAACGCTGAAGCAGGAGTGTTGGTTAGCAAGGTGACGGCGTGGGATGGAGATGCAGGGCAGAATGCTTGGCTGCTCTATGCCCTGGAGCAGACCAACACAGACCTTGACCTGTTCAAGGTGCACGAGTACACAGGTGAGATCCGCACCACAAGGCGTGTCATCGAGGACAACTCCACCTCCTTCGTTTTGACAGTGCTGGTGCGCGATAACGGCTTACCGCCACTCTCCTCCACCGCCACCATCCATGTGCATGTGATGGAGCTGCCACCGAAGTTGGCCCCCGACCCCAAGCGTATCATCAGGCCCAACAGCCCCCTAATGTTTTCCAACGTCACCCTCTACCTCATCATTGCCCTGAGTGCCACAACCTTTGTGTTCCTGGTCACCGTCTTCGTGCTGGCCATTGTGCGTTGCCATGCCTACTGCACCCAGCCTGGCTCCTGCTCCCCATGTTGCGTATCCAAGAAGAGTGTTCCAGAGGGGGGCACCTCAGCGGGTGGGGGCGGGGGTGGGGGGGGGGGTGGAGGAAGAGCTGCAGGTGGAGGAGCTGCAGGTGGAGGTGGAGGGCAACCAAACAACAATGTGGCCCTGCGCCGTGACCTCAAAGTGGAACCGCATTATATCGAAGTGCGGGGAAATGGGTCTTTGACAAAAACATACTGTTACAAAACATGCCTGACTGCCACGTCAGGAAGTGACACTTTTATGTTCTACAACACGGGACGGCCGCACAGTGGCACCTGGGGCTCGGGCTACGTCACCAGCCACAGCGGACAGAGCCAGATATTTGTACGGCGTCTCAGTATGCCAGACGCAACTGCCATTCAGGTGTGTGTCTGGTGTGATCTCTGTGTTTGTTATTTTAGATTGCCTCGCAACAGTAAATGACATGCAAAGCCCAAGCCATAAAAGGAGAATTCTCAGAGAGTTATGGTTCAGGTTTTGCTCTAGGGCGGTGTTCTTGCAGTAGGATTGCAGCTGACATTTATGGCTCTGGAGCTGTTGGAGCTGTTGAAGCCTTTCATCTGCTCTTCTCGCATGTGATTTATAAAAAATATATTTTCTTGCTGCTTTTTCAGTCGATTGTTTTTCTATTATGAAGTGGCATAAGAACGTTTATTAGGTATAAAAGTTCAAATGTGTGTGCCACTCTCAGGATCTGCTAAGTTCTCTTAAACAAATTTATATGATCTGTGTCTATCAGGGTGAAGAAAGAGATACCACTATTTTGTTTATGTATATGCTTCTATTATTACCTTTACTGGTTGTTGCATTATGTGCCGTTTATCTTTAGGCCTGCATCTTAACATTGGATAGAAAGCAGGCTTACACAAGTGTGGGTAGCTTCTCTGGGTTGTGTGTTTATATGAGTGGGTAGGTTGGTGCACTCTGATTTGCTGGATGTGGTAGGTAGTGTCTCTGTGTGTGTTCCACGCTCGCTAAAGACCAGTAAAAAAGTGTAAGATGTTAAAGTGCACCTGTCCTCCACACTTCTGCAGAGAGCTGTCATCAAAGTATTTTTCAAGAACCATCTCTCTCTCTCACTCGCTGTCTCTTTCTCTGCTCCCTGTTACTTAGTCTCTTTTCAAAACGAACTAGTTTCAGTAGCTTGTTCACCTATGACCCCACACAGCCAATGTTATTTGTCTACTGTGGACTGTGTGCCACAATATTCAAGTCCAGTTGGTCCAGAGGGCATTTAGTGGTCATCTCCATAGAGAGGGAGAGTCTGGGAAATAGTGCAGCCTTCACCAGCTACGAGGGCCACCAGTCCCACTGCACCAAAATATCCTCTTCTGGTCACGTACCTCTCTGGTACTGAGCAGTAAGCCAGAGTTTGGGAATCGGTGAAGGAGGCAGGAATGAGGCAGAGACTGTGTGTGAGTTTCATTTAGATTAGAGCTTCATTTTATGGTTTCCTGGTACTCTTTCCCATGTAAAAGGTTGACAAAAATATGCGCAGAGTTGGTTGTAGTAAAGCAAACAGTATTATTAGGATAAAACAAACATTATTTGTTTTCTACATGGTAGCGTTTGCTCCAGAGCCTTTCTGGGTCTGTCTATGCAATGCAGAAAAGGATATTAGAGAAAATAAGTGGTAAAAAGAGGAATGAAGAATTGTTTAAGGTAATTGTTCTGTTATCACTTGACATGTTCCTCATTAAATGCCAGTCATGTTTGTTCTTGCTATGTAATTAACTGGCAGCGATGTGTTTCTCAGTACTGTGCGTGGATTGGCTGGCTCCGCGCAGATGAGGCGGGGGATGAAAGGTGATTGGACACAGTGTTGATGGCGGAGGTGTTAGCTCTGTATCCATGCTAGGAGTGTTCACTCAGAGGGAGAGAGAAGAATGGAGAAAAAGGCGAGAAAAGGGTTGAGTGGCCAAACCAAAAGCTTTCTTTATTCCCTGATTTACAATTTACAGCCAGGCAAGGAAGTGAATACACTAAAGACCCATGGGATTCTTTTTTTTCTATTTCCACTTAATTTGGTTTCTCCCTCTCAAATGATGAAACAGAATACATTGATTTCTCATCCTCAGTACAAGTCAGATTTGTGTTTCTTGTGTTTGTCTGTTTTTGTTTACATTTGCTGTGTGAACTGGTAACGCTCTAGTTTTGCATGTATGTCTTCCCTTGGGAGTATATCAGACTGCGGACATGTTTAGGTTCCAGATGCTTGTATCTAACGTGTGTATGTGCTAGTGTGTGTGTTTTCATTTACCCCCATAAACACCATACGGCCAAGCAGACCTCTCCCTACGGCCACTGCCATGCCGCAACAGGGCAAACGTTTAGCAAAGCCGTTTAGTGCCATTTGTGGACAATCTGGTCTTATTCTGAATGTTTTTTGTCTCACTCTCTTCCTGTGTGTTGTGCGAAAGGTAAAATTAAACAAAGAGCTTTTGTTTAACTGCATTTTCAATACCATACTAACATCTTTTTCCTTTCAATATCAATCTAAACTATAGATCCACCCACTGATTCTTTTTTGAGGAGCGATTGTCTTCAAATAATCGAGTACACCCTTAGTTTCCAGTATGGATAAATGTCTCAGATGCTGCAGAGCTCTGTATCCCTGTAGACATTCTGCTCTGTTTGAATGACTCCAGGAGGAATACCAGGCCTCTCTCATTAAGACCAAATATTGGATTTCAAGGGTGATGAATGTCCACTGCAGACTTATAGAGGTCAATGCAGCTTCAGCAGCAAGTGAACATCTGTCATATTTGAAAGGAAATGGGATTGCAAATGGGTCTCTTATGAACTGCATGGCCAAGCACAGAGAATTTAGTGTTCTCAGTCAGATTGGCTTAGCTCTGTCAGTGGTTTAGGTTGAGATTAGAGAAAATGCAATCTCATCTCGGTTATGTGGTCAGGTTTACAGCCCATTTTGCTGCACCGTGAGCTTGATCTAACAGAAGAATCTCAACCACTAATGAATTTTAGTCCTCTAACCATGTTTGGTCAGGTTTTATGATGTTGTATCTTTATATATTTGTGATAATAGAATTTACTAGAAGTACGGACACTGAAGTCTCATATTAGGATGTCAGTTGTAGTGGTGTGGTCTCCCTTTGTGTCCCTCAGTTGTGAGGTGTCTGAATCTAGATGCAGGGCCGAGGGGGTTAATCTGATATCTGCCCTCCCTCCCCCCCTTCTTCCTCCACCTGTGACCTTCACAAGAGTGAAATGACAGAGGGCGGTGGGTGGAGGCTAAAATGTAGACCGGGCTCTGCACAGTTACCATGGTGAGATGTGTCAGACTGACTCAGGCAGACTGTGTGCCAGTGAAACTCAAGGTTTTGATCATTGTAAAGAGGATATAACAGGGAGAGAGAACTCAACAGCACAGGAGAGGGGGTGGTGAATGTAAAGAGGCAGAATAGAGGAAGGGAGGGGAGGTAGGGTGAAAAGGAAAAATACAGCAGAAGCTGTTCAGAAGCCGTGATCTAGCATAGCTGAAAAACATCTTGCTATTTCAGTAATTTTGTGATGACTGATTTTCACATTTTGAAATATTTTGATAGAGTGATAGAGAATGGAGAGGAAGGGATGGAGAGCATTATGTGGACAGCTGTAGCTTTGAATGGAGTCTTTCATCGCCACACACAGCAATATGAGGGTTCTGCAATGTTTCCATGGTAATGGACTGTACTGTAACAAGCCTAGTCTGAGTTGACTAACCGTGGACATGTAGCCTAAGGGTCTATGTATCACAGTGCCAGGGTCAGTGGGCCGCTGGAGTGAAATCTCTCAAAGTCATTTTTTTTTGTCAAAGGACTTGGATGGAAATAGGGAGGGGGGGGGCATGGGAGGAGATGAGCACACCTACAAGCTTCAATTCATCACCCACTTCTCTCCAAAGGCAGCAGCAAGCTGTCACTGCTATGGTTATGTGTGTGACTGAGTTTGTGTGTTTATGTGTGTGTGTGACGCGCATGCACTAGCAGTTCTCGCCATGACTTATTAATGAGATGGTATTGGCTTTCGCCTGTACTTAAGACTCAATTCCTCTCACTCTCTCTCTTGCAGCCCAAAGTGCCGAGTGCAGACTGGAGATATTCAGCCTCCCTGAGAGCAGGAGGTGTAATGCAGAGGTAAGCATCCCATCTTTTTTTCTGTCACTTTGCAGTAAGTATCTCATCATACCTCACCAGTCACTTTCATCATGTTTTGTTGAAGACCAAAAGACGTGTACACCATTGTCCCACCTGGTGAGATTTAATCAAATAATCAAATCCTGCACCATTCTCTAACTGACTGATCATATGTACAGAAAATGACATGCAACTGCAAAACTAAGTAAAACGTTAATGCAATGTTCTGCAGAAGCCCTGTCATCCTGCAGTGGAGACCAAAGATAATGATTTCACACTAAGAAGTCATTCTCTATTATTATTAGTCCCCTCACAAGTCCATTTACAACAAAGGTGTGCATATACAGATAATATCCATTTCACATTCCTATACAGCCTAGGCAGCGTAATTTGGGTAAATGAAAATTAAAAAAAAAGAAAAAAGTAGTCATTTGTTTTAAAAGACCCATGTTATCTTATATATCTGACAACACCCTTTTGGTTTCTTCTAAGTTGGTTAATGCTAGAGAACCAGTTGATGCACAGTTTTTGATGGCCTTAATTAGTCAGCTAGCTTGCTACCCAGAGGTAGGCTGTTACCTAAATATTGTTTTATTAACTTAACAGAGGATATGTAGTCAGGTGATAATGGTACCTTTGAAAAGACTTCTTGGTGTTGGTGTTGATATTGAACTGACAGTGAGGTGTACAGCACAGTCTAATCCACTCTTGACATTTCCCTAAATCCTTTTTACTCTGTGGAAATGGAATAAACAACAACAACATGAAATGGGTACGGAGTGTCCCTATTACAAGGCCACCAGGCAAAAGTCATACATTCCCCAAAGCCCTTCCTATCTTTGTATTACAGAGCAAGGTGAGGGATTTAGGTTCATCCTTTGGCCTATTCCAGTAAAGATGTCTGAGATCATCTTTGCTGCCAGCTGTTGCTCAGGTGTCATTACAGTGCTGAGGGGAAAGGGGTGGGACTCAGCATCAGTCATTTCCAAAACAGACTAATTGCCATCTTGTTTTACCCATTTACATTTACAATTCCCAGTGTACATTATTTCTATTAAATATACAGTTAAGTTAAATTGTGAAAAAAACCCAAATGATCTAAAATTGATTAAAAACATCTCATTTTAATGAGCAGAAATTAGTATTCTTATAATGACCATTGAAAACAATTGGATGTGAAATATGAGAGAAGTGACATTGTGAGGAGAAATTCAGTTAGAAATGGCTCTCTCAATATTACTATAGACAGATGGAGAATTGACAGGAGGGAAGGGTAAGCAGATAGGAGGTCAATGATGGATGAAGGGCAAGTAGTCAGGTGGAAAGATGGCCTATCAGGGACGTGGGGATTGCTGCATGACCACACCAGTGATCACATTACCCATAACACAGTGGGGTACTACCTGCTGTGGGATCAGATGGACCCGACTAAATCAAGGGTCATGCTAATGAGATGTCACCATAATTACAAAAAGTCACAGGCTTAATGAGTTAGAATCAGGTATCTCTGCCTGTCTACCTATAATCTTCATATCAATGTAATCTATCTAATCTATCCACTTCCTATAGATAGATATGGCATAGATGGATAGATCTGAGACACTGGCCTTAAACAGAAAACAAATGGCTTTCCAATTGCTATGTTAGAGAAAATAAAAGTAGTATTTCTCTGTAACACCCAAACCCATAATAATAATAATAATAATATGTACACACACAGAAGTGTATCTCTGTGGCTATGGCACAGATGGAGTGGACAAGTCTTTCACAGCTCCAAATAAACAGCATTCATCTGTTGCTCCTCATAGACATGGGTCTCCTGAGGCCCAAGCGTCTATATATGTACGGTATATGTATGTGTTGTGCATGTCATGGCATTTGTCTGTATTTGTACTGACCCAATCTTTATTTATACTTTAGTGCTACTGTCCAGTCTCAGATCAGCCTAATGCAGTGTCTGATGTTTTTGTCTCAGCTCATAGTCATGTAATGCAGTTTAGATTTGACATTATTATCAATACTGTAGATGCACATATTGTATATATGTATTCATGTGTGCACTCTGATGTTCATGTCAGATTAATAACTGTGCACCATCTGAGTGTCATTAATGACACACAGATTCCCTCATAATTACAGCAGGGATTAATGAGAGTTAATGTGCTTGTGTGAACCAGTCTAACATATTAAATCTGTCTCGTGACTCACAACCTCTGATGTGTTTTAAGTTGACTATCCCCCATGTCCCATTACCAAGCCTCACTGATGTTCATCTATAATCAGAGCTTGTATAAGAGATTTTGGATACCACACCCAAACACCATGTAATGGCACTGACCTATTTAGTTTTGTTTAACCTCTGGTGGAATGCACAACATTTCATCCCAATTGTGTAGTTATGATTTGAAACAAATACATTTTGCCTTATGAGAAAGTATTAACACTGGAAAATGATGAGGAAGCATGATTCGTACTTGTATTTACAAAATTCTATTTCAATACTCCCTGAAGACTGAACACTTCTTGTTATCAACAAGTAAAACAATTGTCGATGCCTCAGAATACGTAATTACCACAGATCTCAGACAGACCTCAGTAAAGGTTTTAACTTCTAGAGACCTAGTTTTACACCCGGGGACAGTGGGGGGAAGAGTGGACAGGTGGATTAAAGTGGAACACCAGCAGACAGAGACTGAGAGTCATAGTAGTGGTTTTAGAATAACACTTTGAGTAGGTTTATATATTTCTGTATCTGACTTATATCTTTTTGCTTGAATATAGTAAAGTCTAGATTAAGAGAGTCTGGTACAGCCAAATTACAGACAAATAATTTCATATTATGGTTAGATACCCTGTTCATGGCTACACTGGTACAGTATGTTTGTATAATTTGGCTGAACTGACCTATTAAGAGAGGTTCTGCCCTCCTTGCTTGGATCATATCAGAAAGCAGTGGCCCTTTGTAAAGATACACAGTTTCACCTGGATCTTCATGACTAAAATCTTTTTGTCAGAGCTAGAAAATATAATCCTTCCCTTTTACAAATAAGGTAGAGGCAGTGAGAGACAACTGTGGTTTGTAGCAGTATTTCTGTTGCTGTTGTTCGGCACTACAGAGAGTGTGGTGTTTTTCAGCAGAGGGGAGGGTGCTGAAATCCCACAGAGCGAGTGTGAAAATGTAAGAACGGCCATCTGTAATCCATAATCCAGAGAATGTCAGGAAAATGTAGGTTGAATACTTTAGTCTTAATCTCAACGCTACATTTCTGGGATTGTGTTTGCTACACCACCAACCAATCCCCACACACAGAGTACCAGTGTTTGAGTTTGTAATATTATGCATTATAGGAAACATATGGAGACAAGAGAATTAAATATGTGGGAGCTTATATTTTAGTCACGTGAAACAATCATAACATAGAGTTTCCCAAAGTATTAAATGGTGTGTATGGATGCATTCTGTTCTGCAGTCTAATTTAACATGGCTTTATATATACAATGTGAGAGAATATCTTTCCAGTGAGTAATATGTGCATGTTTGTTTTTTGTGTTCCAGCTCAGTGCACATGGAAGAGTCCTCAGTAATGCAGGGAGCCCAAGGGGTCCTGGTTCAGAACTGGCCCACTGCATCCAGCGCTGCTGGTAAGAATCAGTCATGCTACTTTCACCTAAACCAATCACCACTTACTTAAACACTGGCACAGTAAATGCACAGTAAAAAAGAAACGTAAATCAAGTAAGAGGTCTGCTTGGCAGACATGGACCTTGTCTAGTCATAAAGGTCTAAAATAGTGACAACCGTCTACAATTTAGTTTAATGGTTCTCTGTACTACACATTCCATGACACAGATCCAGACTATCCCAGCCAAGACTCTTATACCAATAACTGTACATTCCTCAAGAGTTTATTATGCCACGAGAGAGTAATAAAATGAGGAAAACAGAGATATCAGCTACGAGATCACCCCGACCCACTGCTACCACTTCCCACTGCTGCAGGGAGAGGAAATGACACATGCTACGTAGGCGTAGATGGATATCTCTGCTCTCTACATCAGGAAGGGAGACAATACAGAGAAAAAGAGAGAGAGCAAGAGCCAGTTGTTGATTGGATTATCAGTAAAATGTGTATAGAGGCATAAGCCACTGAGCCACAGAGGACAAACATTAGAGAACACATTAGAGAAGAATAATAAAACACAATTACATTCCCTCTCCTCTTAATGTGGGTCTCTCTCGTTCTCTAGCTCTTTAATACACACACTCACAAAGACCAAGCTTAGGGATGGGTGATGAGGGCAACAAATGGTATTAATTTTCAATATTTTAATATATTTGTAAGCTCTCAATAATTTTATGTAACGTATAGACCTTTAAAATAACGTATCTGTGCTTTACAGAATTGAATGTAATGTAGGAAACAATCTTTTAAGGAATCTGAGCCATCAGGCATTTCAGTTACATGAAATTGCAAATTTGAGTCAAATTCAAAGTGTTATTCACAACAGAATAGTAATTTTTGGCAGCGCTTTTGCTGTGAAGCAGCTGCAGGCAAGTGAAGTGTCAATTTAGTTTCTTGCTTGATAACCATGAAATCTAAATGTAACATTTTACACTGTTTGCTGCATTGTTGTTTTCAGCTATGCAGAAATATTGCAAGGGTGGAACAGACTTGCATGTAGAGTTTCCACCTCGCTCGTAAAGATTGGTGCATTATCCTCATTATGTGAACTATTGATGACAGGAGAAGGTTGCACTGATTTGTAGCAGACAAAGAGACAAGACATTTATGGCCATCTTGCCTTCATCAGGGCGGAAAAGACCCCACCAAGGCTCAAACAAAGCACTGCAAAGGATCTTATTGGAGAACAGTGCTTGAATCATAGGAACAGGAACACTGGAGCATAACACAACTCTAAATGACAGCATACTCAATGTTAGATGACATTTCATGGGCACTGTAATGTGAATGTCATTGCATATGATGCCATATTCCCTGCCCCGAACCAAGATTTATGTCCAAAGATGCACTGCATAGTGTCAGTGCCCTCCGTGCATTGAAGAGAATTCAGTTGTCAACTCTTGACTTTCCTGGTGATGACAGGGAAGTGGGGTCAAAAAGGATTAAGAGTGAAATAGAGAAAAGAGTGGCCTGGTAGAGGAAAATGAAGGAGGAGACAGGTGAGATAACTAGACAGAAGTATGTACAATGAGTGGACTGGAGCGAGGACGACAGTCCAATTAAGTTTAGATAAAGAGGTGATTTGTTGTAATTACGGATGTAGAGATAGCCTTGCCTGGTGTCTTTTATAGACAGGAGGCGGTAGGCTGGGCAGGCAGACAAACTACCCACACACTAACTACTGTCCCTTCCCATGCACGCACACACACAGCCTCCTCCACTCTGCCATCGATTTCTTGCCTTGGCTGAGGACTTACAGCCGGCAGGCACTTCAAAACACGAGAGATAGAAAGATAGAAAGACGGAGAGAGAGACAGAACAGAACAGGCAGTAGTGACGTCTTCAGGGTGGGTCAGTGGTAACAGGATCAGCTGGTGAGGATTTAAGGTGGTCTAATTAAGCCGTGGCAGTTCGAGAACAACACATTGTGCATGCACTAATCTTGCTTTGCCTAAAGGCAAACTGTCCCTTCTTTGTCTCATTGTTAGCCAGGTTAAGAATGGAAATATTAGCTGAGGGCTGTATTAGCTTCAGGTCAAATTTTAGAGTTGGATTAAGGATAATTCTGGGTTAAGAGTGTCAGATAATATGAAAAGCATTTATTTGCCTGACTGGAGGACAAGATTGAGAAAGATTTGTGTTCTGACTTTCAAGTTGGCTCTGTTTATCATGTCTCAGAAATGAGAGGAATGGAGCTATTGATTCAATGTGGCCTGTCACATCACTATGAGTCATAGTCTATGCTATTTATAACTATCTTGTTTGTTAGGCAGGCTGTGGTCCTTAGGTGGGGAGCAGGAGTATATGGGAGTTTGTTTTGTTGAGAGAATTGTTTCAGTCTGGGTGCTGTACCTACAGGGTGCTGTTTTGCCTCACAGTCTATTTTTTGCTTCGATGTGAGACACGGAGGTACAGCCGACAACGCCCCTGTTTCTTCCCCTCTGATGTCGAGCGTGTGGATTTGTGTATTGGTATCAATTTGTGTGCCTGTGTCAATGCATCTTGTTTTGTGTTTTCGCGTGTACGTGCCTGTGTGTGCTTGGCCGTGTTTCTAAGTGTGTTTTGGCTGCCTGCTTTGTGTGCTGCTCCTGCTGTGACAGATGGAGCGCAGCCCACGCCCAGATTAACAGACCCACATTAATGAAATCAGGGTTCTGCTTGCTGTCTAACTCTCTCTCCCTATCTGTTCCTCACTCCCTCTACGTCTTCCTCCTCTTTCTCTCCCTCTATTTCACAGCTATGTCTCTAAACCAAGGGCACATAGGGATTCAGAGAGAACTGTGCAGAATTGCAACCATCCCCTGGAGAGATGGGCAGAGAGACAGGAGGGAGGAGGGAGATAGGCGGGCTGCAAAACGAGGGATTGAAAAGAAACAAGAGAATAAGCAATAAAGAATAAGGTGGATAGGGAGATAGAAAAGCGATGGACATAAACTGTTTGGGAGGGAGTGACAATGACTAAATCAGAGTGACTGACTATAGCAAAGTCTGCAAAGGGAAGAGAGGAAGCTGTATGAGGCTGCTGTTGCTAGGGGAGAGTGGTTAGACTAGACAGCAAGAGAGAGAGAGGGGAAGAGAGAGAGGGAGAGAGAGCTTGCAGCATTATTCTCCATCAGCACAAGCACTGTCACCATGACTCCTACCAATGTCCTACTGCCTCACTGGAGGATGTAGTTTCCACGGCAACCATTCATGGCCCCTAATATTGGCAGGAGAGAGAAGGAAAGGAGGGGGGGCTGTTATATAGAGGGGAGTGCAAACATATGGTGTGGGACAAAAGGTGCTGAGGGGGGGGAATGCAGAGTGTGGCATCAGGTGAAGGATGAGACAAATGGAGGTGTTGACTGAAATGCACATACATGAGCAAAAGCTAAAACAGAGCGGGAGGGGGTGATAGAGTTCAAGGGGGGAGGGATATGTTTGGAAAGTGAGAGGTAAGAGGTGTAAAGTGAAGGAGAGAGCAGAGGAGTGAGTAACAGAAGGAGAGTGACCTACATTCAGTGGGGCGGTGGTGTACTGCAGAGGTGGATGCAGGTTTACTGTTTTCTGTATCACCCCAGATTGCACATACTCACTGAAACATATACGCAGGGGAACAGAGAAAGACAGATTTGATGAGAGTTAACAGTAATCAGCTGCAGCGGGCACCTGTCAAGGCAAAAATAGACTCAAGGGTAGAGGGAAAAGGCCAAGTGAGGGGGAGAAAGTGTGGGGAGGTGATGGAGAAAAAGGTGGACAAGAGGAAACTTTACTGGGGATTTATGCTTCATTTTGCTCCTTCAGTGCCTCAATGCTTGACCGTGTGATCTGCTATGTAACATATAGGACATTTACATTTACTGTATCCGTGCGAGTACATTTTGAGTGATTTCTCAAAAATAGACAGCCAATTCAAGGCTAGATATCATACTTTAGAGCTGTAGTCTTTTAGTTAATGTGTATTTCATATGAAAACATTTCTGGCGCAATCAGAAAAGCAAGGTAGAACAGTCTGGAAGCTGTCAGGGAACTTTTTTCTGTTTCTGAATCCGTCCGCCCATCTGTTTCCCGTTCTCGACTTCAGTTATTTGCTTTCCTTTATTGTCACTCTATTTTTTGTTCCCATCTCTGAGTCTTTAGATATATTGCCAGCTCTCTCCCTCTCTTTCTCTCTGGAGAATATATCAATTTCTACTTCTCCATTTATTTTTTTTATCATAGCACCTACATATACTAACATATACACACACTCACATAGATACACGGATAACAACTCAAACTCTCACACACACACACCTACATTCAGAGTTATTTTTATTGTGTTAAGTCCTGTCACTTGGGATTGCTTGTGTCCACCATCTGCCACATGATCCATCTGGGAGCAGACAGCAAGGTGCTCAACCTGGCATGAAACCCAAACAGGCACACACTCATATTTTACACTCAAATATGCAAATGCAGAAGCATAATTGCTCTTAAAAACCCGCCACCAGCCATCATTATTGTATTATTACCCACAACAGTTTTATTTTTTCATATCATTTAGCAGATTGGGGAATATATGGTAATTTATGCAGGCACAAAAATGTATTCTTCTATCACCACCCAGGCATATCAGTGAAAACACAGACACATGAATAAGAATTAGGTTTAAAAAGACAGAAACATTTAGTTTTTATCAAAATAGGCACACGCTGCACAGCACACTCACAGATACAGGTGCTATCTTGAAGAAGGGCGTGGTCCCAGCTGACTGTTTGCTATCATAACAATCACAGATATCTCTACCACTGCAGTGTGTGTGTGTGGAAAAAA
>NTHP01000890.1:90948-112480 GCA_003416845.1 Oplegnathus fasciatus | reverse complement strand
AAAAAAAAAAAACAGAATCGCACCTAAAGGATCTTTTAATCCATTCTTTTCCCTCCTCCCACCCTCCGTTTTGGTGGTGAGCATCGTGTTTCATATCTGCATCCGTGCTCTTCCTGGCCCCTCTTCTTCCTCCTCCTCCTCCTCTTCCTCCTCAGCTCGTTATGTAACGCTGCACTGCGCTCCACTGCGCTTCTGCCCAACTGGCCGATGGTAGGGCGAGACAAGGGGATGAATAAAGTAGACGTGGCAAAATGGAGTTTGGGTGATTTAAGTGGCTGTGAAAACCTTGGGTGGCACAGGGGAGCGAAAGGACATTCACACGCAGAGACACTGGATTGAAGACTGCAGAGATCAAACTCAGGGGAGATATGGAGAAAATCAGTCTGTAATGCAAAATGATTGATTACAGTGGCTTGTGTCACTCTAGCATTTCAAATACAGAGGGTTTAAAATTGTGCAAGTTACAGATACATAGAGAGAGTAATAGAGTTGGGGGCAACAGCCATCACGATAAAACAAATAAACCACTCTCGTCTCCAATGTGCCTGTAGTTATCATTGATGGACAAGCTGTTTAATACCTAATCACATTAATGTTACCACAAACACTGATAGGCATGATTAAGACTTTTGTCAATAACTGGGAGGGACGGGTGTTAGCTGGCTGAGTTTTCACGCAAGATTAGTTGAAAGGTCAGGGGAAATGAGCGATAGAGAGAGAGAGGGTGGCAGCGGAGAGAGAAGGAGGGAGGTTGTGCATAAGAGAGGAGAGAAGAGGGGAAGTTTTGCTCTGCAACAGCCTTCGACAAATCAGATTGAAGCAATGGCTGTGTGGAGATCAGTGTTGGGCGAGGTGAGTCTGTTACCGTTATCGTGAAGGAAGAGACGCAGAGAAGAGGCAAAGAGCAAACAAAGTGAGAAAAGAAATATGATATAAGGAGACAGATAAAAGGAGTTAAATAGAGAGGGAACAGATGTGTAGCTAGTCAAAGCCCATACTGTCAGTGTGGTCTGTAACATCGAAAATCACATATGTTAATGTTAAAGTCCAAAAGGAACGCCCTAAGCTAGCGGTGAAGACTATTATGATATGACCTTTTCAGTTGCACTGGAGTTTAACACAAACTACAGTATGTCCCATGATTTGTTTTCTGTATTTTTTTCAAAATCCAGCATAAGACATTGACCCTTTCAAGTTACCCTGCCCTGCCTTGCCCTTTCCCATCTGTCTGCTCTCAGCATGACTCATCACTCTCCAGGGTGTTGTTTTGTTTATGAACGCAAGTTTTCATGGGGGCACTGGTGTCTCATCAAGTTCCCACATTGAGTTAGACAGGTAATTTCTTAGAGGCAAGACAGTAGACACTTCAGAGCAAAGCATTGCTGGCACCCCAGTATTCTGCATTTTTCATTTAGTATTTTTGTGCGCCTTTTCTTCTGTTTCTGCTGTCCTTTTGAGATTATAGAATCAGGGTCATGTTTCTGCTTGGGGAGTCAGATGAGGACTTATCAACTGGGGGAAGACTCTTGCCTTGTAAATGAATGTGACTCTAGCTGTCTCTGTGTCTACACATGGAGGAAGCAGTGACTGGATCTAGCCTGTCCTGTCCTAATCTTCTCAGTCTCTTTGTCAAATTCTGTCTTCTCTCTGTGACTCTTGCAGCTGTGTTGTCGCAGTTGGTGAAAGTAGGAGAGCTTTTTGGGGAATAGTGATGTGAAAAAATGCAAATGCATGACCCACTTAATTCTTGTGTAGTGGTCCCAATATGATTTTTTAAATGTATCTGAAGGAATTAAACATGATATTGAAAATCTCAATTCATAGTAGGGCTGCAACCATTATTTTCATTACTGAACATTATTTTCTCAATTCATCGGTTAATAGTTCGGTCTATAAAAGAAAACAGTGAAAAATGCTCATCACAATTTCCTAAAGCCCCAGGTAACATCTTCAGATTGCTTGATGTTTTCCAACCAACATCCACAACCACAACCCAAAGATATTCAGTTTACAATGTTATAAAACCAGGAAAAAAGTTCACACATTAAAGAAAATGCCATTGGCTGCTTCAACTTGGGCAGTTTCCCTGCAGAAGGAGGAGCTTTGCAGCAGTGCGTGCTTCTATGACTGATTGGGATTGTATGCCAAGCAGGAGACGTCATGTTTGCCACGGATTTACTCTATGAATCCTTCACTGTGAGCAGATCTCACTGAGACTTGGTAATTGAAAATGGTAGAGTGTGGAAGGGAAAACAAGTAAGAGGAGTGAGCAAAATATAAATTAAAAGCAGGGATGAAAATGAAAGAGTACTACATTTGAAAAAAGGGAACTAATAAACTCCATCATCTCACATATTAAAGCTTATTAATGCTAGTGAATTCCTGAATTAGTTTATTAGACCATTCATCATCCTGCATCTGTATAACAATGCACTGCAGTATTATATATATATAACAGCCAAACACAATAACTGCATATGAGACTCATGTTCTTTGTCAGTGATATAATGGAGAATTTATGTATATCAGTCCATCCCTGTGGCCACTTTAACTACTATCTCTTTTATCACCCATCATCATAATTGGATAAATTTCACTTTACAACCGACAGTACATTCATAGTTTAGTCAGAATTAAGTTTGCATTTTCTGTGTCCAACTATATTTAGGATGACAGTTTGTGTAAGACATGCAGCATGAACAAAACTGAGACCAAGCATGGAGTGTATATTTTGAGGCTGGCTGTAGTAATAGTGCGGTAAGATAAGACTGGAAGCTGGTGTTCTCTGCCCTGGGTACTGCATGAGGTCAGGCTTCTTCTTCCAGACACTGTTCCTTCTGGTTGGATGGAGCCCTGCTCAGTTAATCTCCCCTTTGGAAAGAACTCAGAAAAGGAGTCAGAGAAATAAAAGGAATATGTGCGGCAAGTAGGTCATTGCTGTGAGGAAAGAACCAAAGTGACGGGGTCTTTTGCTGGTAGACTATGCTTAGTTTTGTAACAAACTCCACATAGACATTAATGTAATGATACACACCCACACTGTCCACTGGGAGATCAGTAGAGAGTAGAAACCTGTGGCGAGGATAAGAGTTATTTTCTCAGCTGTCTGTTAACTCCCAGGAGGCTGTTGGGCTGCTCAGCTAGACCCAGTCACCTTAAGCGACAGTTAACTGGTTTAACTCCGTGAAAACTAAAATTTACCTTACGCAAACATCTGAGCAAGCGCACAAGAGTATCTGATAAAAGTAAAATCTTGCTTTTCTTGCCAAACAGTTCCACTAAAATACCACAGCTTTACTTTATTACCTTTATCAGCCTTTAACATCATGATGAAGGGTTTAATGTTTCATCAAACAGTGCCACGGATGTTAGCTCTGGCCAGGAGGGAGCCTTTGATTCATTACCCACTTAGCAGTCTCCTCTTGGAAACCTCCTATTAAGTTCCACCACCTCCCACCTTTTATAGCATGTCATGGCTGTTCCTCATGGAATGCCCCTCATTATTGACCGATTAGATTTTTACAGTGGCTGCTGCGGATATCAGTATAGTCTCCTTGCAGTCAGAGTTTTGACACAGTAGGCCTGGTTTATGTATGTAAAAGTGCAGGACAGATTCGCACTGTGCCTTTTATTTAATTTGCAGCAGCTAATTTTATGGTCAGCCACTGAGACTGCCTCCTATAGGCACATTCTTTCTGCTCAAAAGGTATAGTTCAGTGGGGGGGGGTCAAAATGTAGTGATACTAAATAGAGATACTCATTAATTACATTACGACAGGCTGCAGTTAATCTCTGATTAAGAAAATATATGGATGTCTATTACTGATTAAACGAAATAATGTTAATTATAAATATAAAGCACCAACAATATTTATTTATAGAAGGTTTGTGGCGCTAATGCAGTAGGAGTCATTAAATATACATCTCATATTTGCACCTGCTCTTCAGAAACGGATAAATTTCCACATGAAACTGACCCTGTAAATTGGGAGAGCGTTTATAAACCCAGCAGTATGTGTTCAATAAAACTCCTTTATGATATCTCCTCTGGTTATTTGTTCAATCTTCCCTTAGATTTGCATGCATGAAGGACAGACAATCTGTACCTCAGATGCAGGCAAATTGTGCTTCCAAGCTGTTGTGCTTCATAAATAGCATTCATAACATTCATTTAGGTGCAGAATGCATCACGGATGAGATGCAAAAGGCCTTACCCAGTGCATCTGGAGAATTTTGCTTTTTACATTACAATTCAGAGTGTGTGGAATATAATGCTGGCAAATTTGATGTTGTCACATCTGTTTGACTCAAATTGATAGCAAATAATAACCCATCATCCATCTCTCTCTGTTTCTTTCAGATGCTGAAGGGGGAGAGGTGTCTCCCCCAATGGGTGCTGGCGTAGACAGCAACAGCTGGCACTTTCGCTATGGCCCCGGCGGACCTGGTGCACCCCCACAGCACCTGAAACCTGGTGAGGTTCCCCCAGAAGCCTTCATCATCCCTGGCTCCCCCGCCATAATATCCATCAGACAGAACCAGGGAGGAGAGGACGACAAGAGCGACTTCATCACCTTCGGAAAGAAAGAGGAGGCCAAGAAGAAAAAGAAGAAGAAGAAGGAGAAGAAAGACAAGAAGGATAAGGGGAAGGATGATGGAGATGAGTAGAGGAGCAGAAAGAGAAATGGCAAAGAAGAAAAGGGCGTTGTTAAAACAGAGGTACCAACCAAAATCCACTGGGCAAAAAGAAAATGTGAAAACTATTATAGATTTTCCAATTTCATTGTATTACATATTTTCACTGATAATATTTAAAAGCTCTTTCTGTTATGAACCTGGCCTTACCAAGATTTATTTTACCTCCAGTCCCTTACTGAGGTAAATGATTGATCTTGCCTTGATAAACAATAAAATGATTGATTTTGCTCCACGCCCCTAT
The DNA here is from genome assembly GCA_003416845.1 of Oplegnathus fasciatus. Taxonomy (NCBI): domain Eukaryota; kingdom Metazoa; phylum Chordata; class Actinopteri; order Centrarchiformes; family Oplegnathidae; genus Oplegnathus; species Oplegnathus fasciatus. The sequence continues at coordinate 107,541 of NTHP01000890.1, read as the reverse complement.
GTGCCTATACACCCTGAGTCAACTCATGTCGGTTATCTTTTCCAGTAAGGAAGGACCACCCTTCGCCCTCGTCTCAAATTGTTTCTCCTTTAACCCACTGGGCACGTTGGCACCTCTGTCTTACCCCCTCCCCAACTATGATGTGTAAACCTTTCTCTCTGAGAGAAGACAAATACTTTGTACAAGAACAACAAAAAGCTCTGTGCCAGCCAAGGAAAAGAAGAAAGACAAAGAAGATTGAGACAGATGTATACCATCTGGAGCTGGACACACATTACTTGTAAATAGCACAGGAGAGAGTCACTGAAACTAAGGCTAACATGACACTGCTGCAGATTCCTCTGATAATTACCAACAGTGTTTCCTGAGATCTCAACGAAACCACATGCACACACGCGCATGCTCACACATCCAAACATGCCAACACACACACACACTTACCATGACAAAATAGACACGGAAAGCACTTGAGGTCAAGAGAGAGAAATAAAAAAGGAGAGAAAATCAACTGACATCAAAGAAATGTGCTTAAAACTAGACACTGCAAGCTTTTTGCCCTGCACAGTCGCCTATGCGGCGCGCATGTGTACATCAACTCTCTCAGGATGGAAGCAGCATCCTTTGCAATCACTCTGTATTTGCTCACTGCATTTGAAGGACACAGAGAGCTTCATCTCCAACCAGAACCCCAACTGAGGAATGCAGAGAGCACCGGAAAGATGGAGAAATGGGAGGACACCTCACATTCTCCCGAGGATCACAGAGGGGAGAGTCCAGCTGAGCTGGCTTGTGATTCCGCTTTCAGTCAGTGGACTCTGATGAAACCTTACAGAATATATGGAGAGTCTAGAGATTTTGATTACACCTTCTCTTCTCCCCCTGCCGCAGCAAAAGCCTACTAATGCTTTCTGCTTTGAATGTTTGGTAGCAACCAGTCTTTACCTGATACCTTGAGTTTACAACTGCTCACCTGCTTGTACTTGCCCCAAGCTGCCACGAGCCATCCTCTCCTCCCCCCACCGCCTTTTTCTCCATGGTCACCCATCCCACTGACTGCCTCTTCATGTGATGATGAAGTGAACTTTCATTTATTCTCTAAAGAGATTCACTATTACATACTCTGGCATTGTTTTCTTTTCTTCCTCATAGCTTTAACTGCTTTTTGCGTGTCATGCCCACCCCTATTTACCCTCAGACACTGCACCTAACCCCTGCTCTGACCCCCTGCTCAGGATCGATCCTGGGAATGGCCTGCTCTGAACATTGTGGTGTGCTGAGAACAGCATGGAGTAATGTGGATGAGGCCTGGGGAAGCCCAGGTGGGGGTCTGTGCCCTGAACTCTTGTCAGATGTCTCTCTAAGTGCACAACGGTTCAGTGCTTTTAACTTGCGAGTACTACAGTACGCTGTTCATTTCCTGTTTGTAGCCACTGATGAGAGGGGACCAGGTGGGATGAAGCAGATTATAGGGGTGGAGGACTGGGATAAAGTGAGGAGACAGGTGCCGTGGGCTGGCCCTCCCCCTCCATGTTCAAGAGAAAGAAAGTTGTTCTCCAAATCGATTGTTTAGGATCGTTGAGTCACATATTAGCTTTTATGTACGCTGTAAATGTAGCGTAGTCTTTTCATAGATTGTCTCTACATTAGTAATTGAAACCTGCTAAAAATATGGGCATCTGGGGATTCCCATCCCACAGCTAAATCCCACCAATCCTCTCTCAGGAGGTTTTGAAAACGGGGCGCACACACGCCTCAAGACCTGCTTCTGTTGGTTCCCCTCCCTTGCCTGTAACTTGTTGCCACGTCCCCAAAGTTTTGCGGCTCAGTATGACGTCACTCCATTAAGTGGCTGCTGCATGTACTGCTCTAAGGAAACACATACTATATAGAGAAATATATATATAAATAGATAGATGGCTATGATTTTATTCTTTTGTATTATCATTTTTCTTCATTACTCGCACAGGAGATATTTGTATGTACTTCTGTCTGCCAAACATCTATGTACTACAATCTTCACGCTCCACAGATGTTGTATGGCATCCACTAAACCTCTTTAGATATTTGTAAATGCTATAGTGTGATACCTTTCAACGCAAGTTTATTATTTTTCTTTTACCAACTATGATTTTTGCTTTTGAGAACAAGCAAAGCAAGAAAAAAAAGAAAAAAAAATCACTCTCTGTGTCCGGCTTTGACATGACGATCTAACTAACACTGTAATATTGTAACTGAAATATGTATGATCCTATGATGAGCTATCACTTCCCTTTCACTCTTAAAAAAAAAAGAAAATGACTGAAAAAAAAATATTCCAGTGTAAAAAAAACGTATATGTAGTGTATGCTTGTGTTTAGTGAGCGTTCATGCTGTCATTCTTTCCCAATGTATGGTGGTGAACTATGGTGGCAATGTGCTGTCCTAAATGGACCAGCCCAGATCTGTTGTAAAACCCTTTTTTTGTACACCCGCTCATCAACTGTGACAGTGAAGTAGTGAATTTCATTTATTTCATTTATTTTCTGACTTTTTTATTTTACCTAAATGGATACAGTGGTAATGTGTTTTGTTTATAAATCACTAATAAAGTTTTCTTTCTTAAAAATAAATGTGAATTTATTGTCTTTGGGGCATTTCTGTGTGTGTGTGTGAGTGTGTGCCTTTTTCTTTCTCTCTGTCATTTGAAGAAATGTCATACAATGTAATTACTTTATCACTGACTGCTGCAGATTTGTAAAAATACAAAATATAATTGAATTTAGATAACTGTTTAGCTTTTTATTAAAAATGATAACTTCTTTGAGTACACAGTTAATCTGTATTTTTTTAAATACTTTGTAATGAATAAGACTATTTTTAATTAAAAGATAGCCTTATGTAATGAAAGCCTTAATTAGAAATCAGTATAAGAATTATTTTACAGAGGAGGCTTTTATCTCAGGAGGGTTAAAAAGGGTCAATGCAACACTCCAGAAGAGAGGGAAAGAATGAATCAGTAAGAAGGAGAAAAAGTACATTTCTTCACATCAGTGGGGGTAGGACTGATAAACCATCTACAGGCTGCTCTCCTTGATCACACATGCTCACATCCCCCTTTTTTCTCTGCACTGACAAGCACTCAAATGAGAGACACAGGCAGAATGACCTGCCCAGCACTGATGCCTAATTTCTCCTTGTTGAAAGCCATGGGCACAGATGGTCCAAACAGTCCCTTGTGAAAGGAAGCTTCCAGAAGCAACATAATTTAATAGAGTGGCTAAGTAGATTTATTGTATCCCAGTGGGTGAGTTTGTTGAAAAAAGATCACAATAGAGGGACATCACTCATGCTGGCCTAGATAAAATGCAGCATTGATAATCAATACTTTTATCCAGTCATCTACACAGGCAGCCGGCTCAATAGTTTCCTAAAGGGTCATTTAGAGCTCTAGGAACTACAACAGATTTCCCATTTTGTTGTTTTGTTTATCTAGAATGAACAAAATCTTGGGACTTATTCACAACCGAGTGTTAAATACATGTGTTTGTACATTCTTGTGTCTTTATACTGATGCTGCTCTTGAAGTATGAAAAGTTAACTAAGTCTCCCTCTATAGTTTTGGCTTTCATCTTGCATCAAGAGGGGGGAGATAGTGATGAAAGAGGTTCAAGAGTTCATGTTTTAAAAATTGCAAAAATGCCACAACCCATTCATTATTTCATTCTCTCCAGGAGACAGACAAAATATGGTTTCTATGGTTACAGCTATTTGGGGAATAGTCTCTATGGCTACAGCCTTATATACTTACCAAACACAGGAGGGTTGAAACAGTGGGGTCCTCAGGATGGGGTCATGGTGTGTGTGTGTGGGGGGGTGTCCTTTCATATACCACAGACAGCACAGATGAGTATGGCTGCTGATTTAATGATGCAATACCGCACACAGTGTCTCTGACTCCTCACTGACATTTCACTGTTAAGAACAGCAGATCCATGGAAGAACAACACTTTAACAAAAACCACTAACACCCACACATTTAAAATGCCTACAGTTACATATTCCCATGAGCATTCACAAAATGTGCTCTGGTCTTTCTGAATTTTGGCTCATTTGAGTTATATAAACAAATTAACAAACAAGCAAACTGGCTCAGTGTGCAGAAAAGTAGCCTGCAGTGTTTGGTCTGCAGAGCAGTGAATCTCTGGCTAATGAATATGGATATATATTATGGCAGAGTGAGCAGAGCCATGCAAGCAGAGCAGTGTGCCACTGTGCTCACTCTCTTTATAAGCTGTCCAGTCCACAGAGACAAATGTAAACCAGTTTAAACACAACATAAACACAGACTACACTACATAGTGCAGTGCATGATTCTACCTTCCTTTAAGCAATATGGATTGAATTAACTGAGAGAGGAAGGTCAAATAGTGAAATATAAAAAACTAAAATGGTCTAATAATGTCAAAAGGGTCTTTAAACACAGATTAAACAGATTAAGCACATGCCAAATCAGGTTACACTGAAGTGTGCATGTGTTTGTCTTAGTGGGTGTGTTGGCTGGTGATGTCGCCAGCTGCAGTGACTCAGCAAAACCATCATCCTGCTGAGGAAGGCAAATGGAGTGACTTAGAAGCAGCCAGGATGAAGATGGAGAGATTAATCTGCACAATAATTTTGGCCCGTGGCAATAACAGCACTACACATTACACTGTAGAGACACAGCGTGTGTGAGAAAGTGCACAGGGGTGAATGAAACAGGGGCAGACAGCAGGCTGAGAATTAAGTCAATTTGTTTCAGCCTGCCATGATTAATGCAAATGATCTGTATTGGACTACTGGTACTGTGGCTTAAATAATAAATGAATATGCATATTTTGCCTTGGTATTTGGTGTTTTATGGAGTTGACACTTAATTTTATATATATATATATATAGACAGTGACAAATTAAAGGAAAAACCTGAATAAATGAGTGGAGAAACATAACAAATGCAGATGCTTCCACACAGGTGCACTGCATCGTACAATTAAGCAATTAACAACCAATCATGCTCTGTGGCATGGCATGTATAAAAATGCTGAGCAGGCCCAGTTGATTCTGATTTTGTATCAAGATAGTAAGAAGAAAAGATCTAAGTGCCTTTGAAAGAGGGTTCATTGTTGGGGCATGGATGGCAGGAGCTTCAGTCACAAAGACTGCTCAACTGACTTGTGTTTCAATAGGAACAGTGACTAAAGTGACATCTGCATTTAGATCTTTGGGAAGGACATCAGTAAATAGGGTCGGAAATTGTAGTCGGTACAGGCCTGAATGCTTGACCCCTACAGTGAGGGGATCCGGTGGCTCTGTTATGCTGTGGGGGGCATTTTGCTGGCATGGTTTGGGTCCACTTGCCCCCTCAGGGGGAAGGCTCACTGCAAATCAATACAAAGTTGTTCTGAGTGATCACCTTTATCCTGTGTAGAAACATTTCTATCCTGATGGGACTGGTCTCTTCCAGGATGATGTCCATAGGGCACGAGGGGTCACTGAATGGTTTGGCCACTATGAAAATTATGTGAATAAAATGCTGCAGCCTTTACAGTCACCAGTTTCACACCTATGGAAGATTTTGGACCAATGTGTTAGACAGTGCTCTCCACCACCATCACCATAACACCAAATAATATAATATAAGCTTTCATCTTCAAATCTATTTAGTGATGTCTGTGACTGTCTCTGATGCTGTATGTCCTTTTATGTCTGACTTTATTTGTTTTTCCTCTTTCTTTTGTGTTTCTTCATGGTTGGTTTTTCCTTTAATTTGTCACCCATCTGTATCTATCTATCTATCTATCTATCTATCTATCTATCTATCTATCTATCTATCTATCTATCTACTGCATTGCAAATGTGTACCTTTCATTTACTCAGAATACTGATGCTTTGCCTCTACTATTCTCTAATGTTGCTTTGTTGTTCTTTTTTATATTCCTATGCTTGTGTTAATGGAGGCTAAAACGTCACAATATAAAGTTACATTATTTAATTTCCGATGTTATAAGCTGTAACTCAGGACAAGGCTGCGGGAGGAACTGGCAATGAAAAGCTACAGAACACATACAGAACGCACACATGCCTTGATTTACTATGCAGGCTGCCACCACAAGCTGTAGGCTTTACGTGTGATGAAAAACGCTGGAAAGCATGATTACATGTTCTTGAACAATAACTGATCTCCACTGTAATAAGCTCTGCCTGCAGTAGCCTAAGACGTGCACATATTGCTGTCACGATGCAGAGGTCATTTGACAGGCTACTGTGCCAGTGGCTGTCCTCTGTGTTTGAGAGTGTAACAGAATGAGGTTTAGGACTCCATGTACCACGATGCAGCGCGTGCAGGACATATCCCTCTGATCACTGCCTGAGACGCTCCATCATTTTCAGTTAGTTCAATCTAACAAAGACATGGACGTACATGTTTGTGGGTTTACGATGTGACAGATTTTTGTTGACACTGAGGTTCATGTTATGAAACCTTACTGTGTGAAAATACTACATGATGGCAGCACATTGCCTTGTCCATTCATCCCCATGTGCTGCACTTGTTCTACCTGCAAGAGTGTTAAGCAAAAGGCGCCATCTCCTGGTCAAAGTATAACAGCACATTTGGCCACTGTGGCAGAACAACTAATCAATTAGAAAAGCTGTTTTTATGAAAAGACAATATCCTATTTCAACTTTCACTCAATTGATAATCAGAATGTCTTACACAAGAAAGTGGTGGAGAGCAAGGAGAGGGTGGTTAAACAAAATTAGACTTTCAATGTAATGTTTCTTTATTATTTTTCCAAACTTTAATTGCGAAATCTTTGGTATCATTACTTTTTATTTTTTGTGACTGAAGGATTGATTCATTTCAGTTCAGTTCTGCTTTCAAATTAAATTTCCAAGAGATTACTTTTCATTGACGGTTGAATTCAGCCCTCAGATTATTTTTTATTATTCTGTTTCTTAGAGAGATTTTCAATTGGAAAATGTATGAGTATTTAGAGTTCCTTCTGTAAATTAATTCCTTAAAAGTATGCTTGTTTTCCTTGGTTCATTTCTCCATCTGTTAGTAAACACACTGTATGCATTCATGCAATGACTCAACAAACATAAGCCACTGAAATAGGTTAAGTAAGGACCAGAGTTTGAGAACTGGAAAGATAAGTACAAGATGGCAGTTTTTCAACAAGGGCTTTGTGGATAAATAAAAAAACAGTATTTACTATACAGCATGTGCCAGGTCAACTGACGATATCATAAAAACTTCAGCTGTAGCTGTTGTAATTATCTTCAGTAACGGATTATACATTTAATCTCTGTGCCTAAGAGTGCAAACAGCAGCTTAAACTTCTTCAGCAACTTATTCAACCATCCTTTTTCTACAACTCAAAGAAAAGCTTAAACTTCCCATCAAAGCATATTCCAAGACATTTTGAATTCTGCCACCCTTTCAGTATTAACCTGGGTAATTCAGGAGATTTTCAAATTGTTGTCTGAATCTTGAGCACAGTATCAATTGTGTGTCATCTGCATTAAGTATTTTATAAAGGAGAGTGACAGGCAAGGTTTTCAATGGTTTATTGAATAGAATTAGAAATAGAGTAAACTAGTCTAGCAAATTATTCGACACTCACACATGGAGAAGACAATACTTTTTATAAAAATTGTGAATCAGATGTAAAATGGATCCCTGGGGCCAGTGGCTGTCTGAGAGGTAGGGGCAAAACAATAAAAAGGGCACCAGCACACAGAAAGTCATGGTGCATTTATGGTGAAACAGTTCCAAACACTGGTTAAGATTAAAATTGTTTTGTTATGTGACTCAGGTTTAATGTATAACGACCTCTGTAATAAAAACACACAGAGAACTATTTAACCATTTAGAGGCAGGTAGAGGCCAATTAATTTTCTAGCACGTAGGGTATTGTAGGGTGCTTTTTCTCCACTGGAAGGGCATGCCAGAGGGCACTTTATCACATTTTCTTGTACACTGGACCACCGTAGAGGACACTTTATCATGATTTTTCTACTATAGGGGCATCCAAGAGGGCACTTTTGCTGTGTGTTTTTTTTCGAACATGGGGGCAGGGAGGCCTGAGTCCACCAGTGCCTGCGACACATCCACAATGATGGACCATAATTCAGACTGGGATGTTCCTTTTTCTCTCATCCTTCCAAGCAAACAGAGGATAATCCTTGTAAAACTATAGAATCATCAATTGTATTAAAGGTTTTTGATTAATCAAAGACTATGGAGGCACAATGTTTCTTCTAAAACAGTTATATCATTTAAGACCAAGATGACAGTCTTATTTTTATAGAATGTAACTTAACTAACTAAAAAGATTTTAGCTGGTTCTGAGTGAGTCCAAACAGTATCCTGACTTGGTGTCTCTGAAAATATAGTACATTTATGCTTTAAATGACTACTGTGCTGACAGGTGGGTTGGCTGTGTTCTTCTCCTTGTATAGAGCTGCCACCACAGGTAGACAAGAAGCTCAAGTTTGTTTGTGTGCTACAAAAAGTGAGGACTTTGAGGAATGGGCCAAGGTTAGATTAACAATAAGTAAATCAAAAGTGTGATGAATATTACATTAGTAGCCTACAGAGCTTTTACTGTATAGAATATATTGTTGTCTTCTATAATGGCACTCTGTATCTCCCTTAGTCTAATGGCATTATTTGCTATGACCATTGTGCAAATAGTCTCCTCCTGTTCAGGTGTGAAAAGGGGCCCTCTGCCACCCCTGTGAGGTAGTCTTGCAGTCCTATGTGTGGAAAAATACAGTAATGCAAAACACAAGATTGAGTCAGTAAAATATTACAGTAAGTAAAATATGTCACTGTATATATACACTGTACATATGTATACATATGTGCGTGGGTGTGTGTTTGTGTGTTACAGTATATGTACAGTATATATCTGTACAGTGCACATTGTTGGATTACATACCTGTTCTCTCTACGAAACGTTTGAATGATTGAGGACACGGTTGTTCTCCAACATTTGGCCGCACCCTTCAATCAGCCTCAGCCATTGTAAGGCCACGAGAACATGGTCCACAATTGAGGCCCTTATTTAATCGTGAACGTGCCTATGTCCTTGGCCTCTTCTACCTCTTCCTCTGTTTTGTCTCCCTACCCTTCCACCACACAGCTTTACTCCTCTTATTCTTCTTCCTGGCTGTTGACCCTGTTCATTTCCTTGTTGTTCTTCCATTGTCAGAAATTGTAACACTGTGTTGTGCTCTGTCTATATATATGCTTGCCAATTGAAGGTTCATGAGATGCACTTGTGAGCTATTTTAGAGAACTGGTTGATCATTGGTTGATCTAACCCTTCACATATTCCCCTTCATTAGTGAAAGTCAAGATTCACCTGAGAGCAATATTCATCAATTCAGGACACATTTACAAAAAAGGTCTAAGAAAGGTATAGAAAATATACTTGACAGATTATTACAACTGGTTCAACCATTTTGCATGTAATGACTTAGGCAGTGAACTAATGCCTAGATGTTATAAGAGGTAAGACCATTCAACAGAGAACCAGTATAATACATTTTGATCAACATGACATAAGCAATTGACAATGTAGGAAACAGGAGACAATGTACATAATCATTTGCATGAATGTGTCAAAGCATTTGCAATTTGTTCAAAACAATGAGAAATTGCTTTTATGATGTGCACAAGTGATGAGATGATGTGGAAGTTGAACAAGTAATTTTGAGAATTTCAGTTCTGATCTGAGAAATTTACCAAAGCGTCTGAGAAAGACTTTAAGAAGACAGGTCAATCTTATCTTAACAGTTCTGGGTGGCGATTACGTTTTTATGCAAGCTATTAGTCAATGATCAGTGATCCCCAAATACAGAAGTTGTGATTTGATGATTTCTATTAGAGAGGATGAAGTCAAGTGGGGTGGACTGTATTTTTCAAGCTTGGCACAGGTTCAGTGATCAGCTGAAATAAGTTGAGGTAGTTGCACATGTCTTTTAGCTGGTCAGACACATCACAAGTCACCATTCTTTGAGTTATACTATTTAAACTATTCGGAGTATTGCAGAGGAATGAGTTGACGGGTACCTCGCCTATAAATCCCCACTTGGAGAGTAGTTTGACCCTACATTTGTATTAAAAAAATCTAAACAGAATAATGCTTAATTTACATACCTCCCCTACTAATTCTGTCTATTTCATATAACACTGTACATGGCTACATGGCACAGTCAAAGATGGGCCTGTCCTCCTTTAACAAGGTTTCACACAATATGATGATGCTGAGAGACCAACGTGAAGCAAAAAAGTAATGTCACTGAATAATTAATCTCAGATTTGCATGGGACACGGGTAGCCCATTCATAAAGTCCAGATTCTGGGTTCTCTTTGCTACAGAATGATACATCACTGAATTGTCCACAACATGGCCCTTCAAATGTTTCACAATAAAAGCGCTGTTTGGAGCTGAAGTGATTTTGTCCACTGAAGTGCTAGAAGGCTTTTAATTTGAAATGGATAAAGGAATTGTTGAGTTTATATTACCAGCATAATACAAAAATGTAACAACAAAGCAAACGGAAGCAGATCACAAAACAATGAGGCTTCATACTAAAATATGAGCAAATATAGGTATTAAATGGAGGGAAATAGAAATAAAGACCTGTCTCTAATATAAAGACCTGGTACCCTCTGAAGTTGAGGTAAATAAAATATATTAAATAAATTATTTTAAATGTTTAATCTAAATCCTAAATATAAATATTTATATGACAATCTAAATCTTAAATATAAAAGAGGCTCTTCGTTAACGAAATATTTAAATATATATTTAAATATTCAAATCAGTGTTGCCGATCAGCGGAAGTAATTAAGGTTACCTCTGGTCCGTCACATCAAAGAGTCCCCTACAGTGAATTATGTGCAATGCTAACTCTCCATGGCTGTTCCCGCCTCTTCTACTTTATTCTCCTCACATTCTCGTTTAAATGTTTAATGTGAAAGTCCAGCAATTTATGTAAAAAGATTGGGAAGACCGTCTCAGTTGTTCAGGACTTCGACAGCTGCAAATTATAATATTAATGGTAAGTTAACGTCTTCACCATGGTAACAGCGCCAACTAAAATGGCCAGGAAGTTAACGTTAGCTAGCTTAAAAATCAAAGTTCAAAGCGTTTATAGCTGTAGTACTAAGCCAGCAGGATTCAACATACATTAGGTGTTCTGTTTAGTCTCGTTTTACAAATGCTAACTGGTTAGAGAAGTTACCGATCTCAACCATGCAACCTGGTAAGTAACATTATTTGTTTTTCGTTGTCATATGTCTGTTTGTTGAAGCCTTGTTTGCAAGTTGGTACAGTTGTAACTTATGTATCAGTTTTTCATAATATAAAGCCAGTGCAACAGGACACAGGTGAACACACAAAAACACATAACAGCTAGCTAAGTTAACATAGTACAAGATGACAAAACAAACAGAAAAACACAAGCAGAAGTAAATACATTAAATCAATTAAGTAGTAAAAAGAAAGAAACCCCACGTCCAACCCTGCAGTCACTAGTTTAAATCAATAAGAGCTGTCAGTGCTGCCAAAAACTCTCCATAGGGACATCATATCGATCAGTGGCTGTTTTTTCAAGCTCATAATGCTCATATCATCTTTATAAGCATTTGTGCTGTGGCACTGAACACTGAAAATGTTTGTTTTGGGCTGATGCACTTAACCATTGTAGATCTAGCTCTTGTTCTTGTTGGGGGTTTAATATCTGTGATATTTGCTGTATTAACATAAGCTCATTTTTGTCTTTGTATTTCTTTTCTCCATCTGCAGAGGGAACGGGAACAACTTCAGTGACTTTGGAAGTGCCCTGCATCAAAGAAGGAGAGGTGTGTTAAAAATGCTGATAATGGTAGCTTTTTTTATCCCGACAGCATAGTGACTCACAATTAAAAATTGTTGTCTTGTATTGTGTTAGCCCTTTTTCCACCCACCATAAAAGACTAACTGGGCACTTTTAATGGCCCATTGATACAATTTGTCCGTGAATGTGTGTAAAGCAAATTTAATACTATAAATTCAGTTAAAAATAGTTTGAAAAACAATGCCACTGCAGCATGCTGTGTGTTTTCTAGGTTGTTCAAAAGGATAAGGGTTCTTTCATACCAAGCTGTGCATGCCATCAGTAGACATTACAGTATACTACACTAAATTTGATGGTGTTGTATTCTCTTCTTAGGTTTCTGTACTTCCTGAGAGAAAACCCTTGTTGCTTGTGGATAATGCTGGACATACCTGAAGAACGTTTTTCTGCTCGTCTTTCAAAACAACTGTACTGGTGAGTACATGAAGTTGAATTGTCTTTTATGTGACAACTAAGAAGACATGTATTTTTAACAAACAAATTTAAATTCATTTCATATTTCTTGACATAAGCACTGGAACACTAATATCCATCCACCTCAAACGTGTAAAGTCACTACATTTTTAGTCTGATGTCAACGTAACTTATTAATCACTTTGATATCGCTGGAGTCGGATTTGTTGATGCTGAAACTGTGAACAGCTAACATGACCCTCACAGTAGTTTTGATTAGATGAACTGTGACATCTACCATTAAAGCCATAAATTCCGCGGCAAACTAAGTATAGTATAGTTTTTGACATACAGGAAATTTACCAGTAGCTTGTACAGAGAAACAGTTTAGAGTAACACAGGAACATCTGTGTGATTCAGAGGACCTAATGCCCAATGGAGAAAAAAACTGGAAAAGTGCACAGCATCAAAATGCAGATGTGATGTGGCACTGTGGTCATAATGTAGACTTTGATGTGCACTTGTTTCACTGTATTGCTGACTGAATTTTATGTCTTCCTGAAACATGGAAGTGAATTACATTTTATTATGTTGAGTGTGTCCGCCTTTGTTTTAAGGTAATTTGAAGAGAGACTTTTCGTAGACAATGTTAACATAATGACAAATCTTGACTTCTGTTTTTAATTGTAGATGCTGATGTTGTTGGGAATCAAGTGGAAAGACTGATAAGAAATGTCTGTCAATGTGTGACGCTTTCCATGGTGCTGAAACAGTTTAGGTCTGTGTTTTACTCACAGTTTTGTGTGGTTCCGACTGTCTTACTGTCTTCAGTGTCAGTGTGGTTTTTAAATTTCTGGCCACACATTTTCATTATGGGACAAAGACTGATTGGCATGATGAAGATGGTTATGTGAATTATGAATATTATGTATGAATTATTAATTATAACAAGTCTGGTGCCATTTAGCATTCTGTGACTGCTTGGGACCCTGACTGGAGACAAAATGTTTACTCAAAGGAAAAAAATCTTGTACTTTTGTAGAACAAACCCTCCAAAGCCACGTGATCATCCTGTTATCTCTGTCCATGGTCCTGAAACAACAAGTGCAACTGGAACTTTTTCTCTTTAAGCTCATTTATTTTCTGAATTTGTGACATGTTTTATACTACTACTACTACTACTACTACTACTAATAATAATAATAATAAGATAATGTATATGCAATAATGTAATTATTTTGTTTTCCCTTCAGTGATGTATTAAGCATGAATATTTTATAACTAAATTAGGGAACTTCAAATGAGCTATATCTATAAGCATACATGTGCAGCATTTATTATAAATATGTATTCCTAATAAGAGTTTTAGCAACACATATTTTACACATTCTGTTTGTGATTTGATTTCATCCATAGATTAGACATCATCATACATCAGTCATGTGTAGATTTCCATATTTTTTCCCCATGATTTAAAAAAAAAATGATTTTAAGAAACCAGTCTTAATTCAATCAGCATTAATTTGACACAGACATAGTGTCTGTATTTGTTATTATTTGTATTATTTATTTTTCTCTATGGAATAATGTTGGGTGTAACGATTGAAATGTGTATGTATGTTTGGATCTATGGTTGGATTTAGTATTTATTTTGAATATAATTATTTATGTTTTGAACTTGTATTTGTATTTGTTGCATTAGTTGTGTGAGTGCTGGTGTCTACCTGCCCAGGGACTGCAGATGGAAATTAGCTAGTAGATAAATCTGGTACAATACATCTCTTATCCTTGGATGAGATTAATGTTTTTTGAACTTGGTCCCTGACAAATAAGTGTAATACACGAAATTAAACTAAACTGCTGACATTATAGTGATATAAATAATGGTTCAGATATTTATTGAATAAGGTATGGTGCTGAAAGGAGCATTTCTATCATGTTTTGTCAGTGCAAATCTAAGTTTTAAGTTTCAAAGTTGTATCTGATATATAGGTTTGTGTTTCGAAGTAAATACACGTTGGACATACAGTAAATAAAATTATAAAATTGTCTTATCCCACGAGATACTTCTCTATCTTTGAACATTATATATTAGATTGTAACCCTTATGTTTTGCAAGTGGCACACAGTGGGTGGGTGAAGATGAGGCGGGTTTAGACCAGATTATTGCATGCAGGTGTACAGAGTGACAGGCGACTCATGGTGCCGCTGTAGGCCAGCACAAAAGTAGCACAGACATCCCCACCCACTACTAATGCATTAAAATCGGTTGTACTTTCTCAGAAGAATCCCTTCATTCCACGACTGTTTTTCATCGTGTTCGCTGTTGTAAAAGGTTGGATTATTAACCTGTTTTGAAATCATATTTTTTTTTGCTCTGCACAGTAATTTGTACAAGCCGTGGACGTATTTTTTGCCAAGGATGGGAGACAAAGGATTTTCTGCGNGGGCAACCGCTTCTCTATCGAGGAGGCCCATGACGCAGATATAGGTCAAAATGCTGTTCAGAGATACAACCTTCAAAAGAACGACAACTTTATTCTCTCTGTTGACAGCAACAAGGTTGAACTGGTACTGGAGAATAAACTTGATCGAGAAAAGCAAAAGGAGATTAATTTGCTTCTCACAGCGTTAGATGGAGGCTCTCCTCAGAGATCAGGTACTGTAGTCATACACGTCACTGTACTGGATGCTAATGATAACGCCCCAGTGTTCAGCCAGGCCGTTTATAAAGCCAGTCTGCCTGAAAACTCTCCTTTAGATACTGTAGTGATTCATGTTAGTGCTACTGACGCAGATGAAGAAGTGAATGGAGATGTGACGTATCACTTCGGTCACGTGTCTGATGACGATGTAAATGTATTTTCTATTGATCCTAAAACGGGAGAAATTAGAGTAACTGGTATGATTGACTTTGAAGAAAGTAGTTCATTTGAAATGAGAGTGAAAGCTAAAGATGGTTTAGGACTAACATCTTACGCCAAAGTGTTGATAGATGTTACTGATATAAATGACAACGCGCCAGTTATATACCTGAAATCACTGACTAACCCCATACCTGAGAACGTGTCACCTGGTACAGAGGTGGGCATCATTAACGTGCAGGATGCAGATTCCGATAATAACCAACAGGTCCGCTGCTCCATTCAGCAAAACGTCCCCTTTAAGTTGGTTCCTTCTATTAAAAACTATTATTCTCTGGTGACCACAGGACAGCTGGACCGTGAAGTAGTGTCTGATTACAACATTACAATCACTGCCACTGACGAGGGCTCTCCACCTCTGTCCTCCTCTAAAACTGTTGAGTTATCTGTAGCAGACATCAACGACAACCCACCTGTGTTTGAGGAACAGTCCTACAGCGCATATGTGACTGAAAATAACAAACCTGGCTCCACTTTATGTTCCGTTACTGCTCGAGACCCCGACTGGAGACAAAACGGTACAGTGATTTATTCTCTGTTACCCGGTGAGGTGAACGGTGCCCCGGTGTCCTCCTATCTATCTGTTAACGGAGACACGGGGGTGATCCACGCTGTGAGGTCTTTTGATTATGAACAGTTGAGGAGTTTTAAAGTCCACGTGACGGCCAGAGACAACGGTTCTCCTCCGCTCAGCAGCAACGTGACCGTCAGTGTGTTCATATCGGATGTGAATGACAACTCTCCTCAGATACTGTACCCCGCCCCGGAGGGCAACTCCTTCATGACCGAGCTGGTCCCCAAAGCTGCACACGGAGGCTCTCTGGTGTCCAAAGTGATAGCGGTGGACGCGGACTCCGGACAGAACGCCTGGCTGTCCTATCATATAGTGAAATCCACTGATCCGGGACTTTTCACTATTGGTGTCCACAGCGGAGAGATCAGGACACAGCGGGACATTTCTGAGTCTGACAGCATGAAACAGAACCTTATTGTGTCAGTGAAAGATAACGGACAGCCCTCTCTCTCTGCCACCTGTTCCATGTATTTACTTATTTCTGATAACTTGGCTGAGGTGCCAGAACTGAAGGATATTTCTTATGATGAGAAGAACTCCAAACTGACCTCATACCTGATCATTGCGCTGGTGTCTGTGTCCACCTTTTTTCTGACCTTCATTATCATCATCCTGGGTTTGAGGTTTTGTCGCAGGAGAAAGCCCAGACTGTTGTTTGATGGAGCAGTCGCCATCCCCAGCGCGTATCTCCCTCCTAATTACGCAGATGTTGACGGCACAGGAACTTTACGCAGCGCTTACAATTATGACGCCTACTTGACAACAGGATCT
>NTHP01000890.1:18400-30597 GCA_003416845.1 Oplegnathus fasciatus | reverse complement strand
TAGATGGAGGCTCTCCTCAGAGATCAGGTACTGTAGTCATACACGTCACTGTGCTGGATGCTAATGATAACGCCCCAGTGTTCAGCCAGGCCGTTTATAAAGCCAGTCTGCCTGAAAACTCTCCTTTAGATACTGTAGTGGTCACAGTGAGCGCTACTGACGCAGACGAGGGAGTTAATGGAGATGTGACTTATGACTTTGGCCATGTTACTGAGGATGTGAAAAAAATATTTAGTATTGACCGTAAAATGGGTGAGATACGAGTAATTGGCACTATTGACTATGAAACTACCACATCATTTGAAATACGCGTTAAAGCAAAAGATGGTTTAGGGCTATCATCTTATGCTAAAGTAATAATTTCTATCACTGATGTGAATGACAACGCCCCTGTTGTCAGTTTGAAATCACTGACTAACCCCATACCAGAAGACACCGCACCTGGTACAGAGGTGGGCATCATTAACGTGCAGGACAGAGACTCTGAGAATAACAGACAGGTCCGCTGCTCCATTCAGCAAAACGTCCCCTTTAAGTTGGTTCCTTCTATTAAAAACTATTATTCTCTGGTGACCACAGGACAGCTGGACCGTGAAGTAGTGTCTGATTACAACATTACAATCANCTCTCTCTCCCTCTGTGACTGCTGTGGCTCATTTCTCTGTCCTTGGTGCTGAACACTGAATATCTGAATTTCTGATTCATTTTTTGGGATTGACCTCTGTCTTCTATTGTTTTGTCACTTTTTTTCTTGCTGGGTTTCATATCCTTAGATTGCCTGTGATATAACATTTTATAACATTTCTTTCTCTTATACAAAGGTATAATTGTGTTTTTCAATTGAGTAAGTTACTGATCAGATCTGGTATCAATATAAATCCTTTTTTTCAGTTGTTTCAGTCACTCTTTCCTTCAGAGGAACGTTTTTGTATCTAATGTTTTATTTTATTGTATTTGATGTGACAGAGAGATGCAGTGAAACTTTTGGCTATGATACAGTAGAGTGCCAAGGTACTGTCAGGTACCCTCCTGCTGACACTTTTGTCAACACCACCTCTTACTTTGGCGCTGGACATTAACATTGGCTATAAATTGCTAATGGACATTAATTGCTTTTCAACATAAGTTTTTAACTGGCCAATTAAAAAAGTTGTTTTCCTGAACTTTGAGTCTTTAGTTTGAGATTAAACACACCTACACGTAGATAACTCAACATCCTTATACATATATCTTAAATGAATCTTTGTAATGCTTTTTTTGCTGTTTATTATAGCCATGATAAAAAGATTAGTGCTCTTTATTAATTAAACTTTTATCAACTTCACACATGTCAGCCCTCTAATAAAGTGAAATAATACTGTGCATTTATTGAGCAACAACATGTCCTTCTCATTCATTTTAAGTGGTATCACCTAACAATTTTCAGACAGTTTACTATATTTCAGTAACTCTAGAAATCTGTATATCAAGCAGGATCAGTAGAACATGTCCAGTGATAAAACCATATAGTCAGTAGACTTTAAATGAAAATGTTCATCAGTGCAGCAGTATGTCTCTGAGCTATTTGTAAGCCTCCCTGTAAGCCTCTCCCTTCCTAGCTGTGTGGTCACCATGCCATTAAGACAACTTCAAGTGTCTAACTTTCTTTTGCAGTTATCATTCGTGATGGGACAAACAAAAACTAAACTTACACTGGTGTTATTTTTTCCTCAGAGCTCCACCCTCTTCATGATTGCAGTAGCCCACTTATTAGTGCTGAATGCCTCCAGTAATGCACTTTCACTGGTCCTTACTTTGGGTGTGTTGCAACAGTTTAAGGTGTTTAAACATGCATTTTAATTTTGTTATTTGACAGTGTGGTTTACGGTAATCTATTTAATGTTGCCAAATTCTCTATTGAACACTTTGCTCTCACATATCAATCTCTCATATTTATCACAAACCAGAAAAAGCTTCTTGCCAGTTCAGCTGCAGCTTCTTCAGACATCTGGAGCATTGCAGTGGTCTTGACTTTCCTTCCAACGCGCACAGAGGAAGCAACACTCACTGCGTCAGAGTTTGTCTTATGTGCATAAATTGATGGAAGAGTATGTCTACAGTATATACAGTCAGACCTATGTATGATAATGATGGGATATTATGTACATGTTATAGCACAATGTCTATGTAACACTGTAATATTCAGTATATTAAGATGATTTAGCTTTGCAGTGTTATTACACAGAAGTTGTTTGTAGACCTCACATGGCTGTTTTAACTGTCTCTGCATGCGATGGTGTGTTGAAAGAAGCTGTTCTTGTGTCAGTTATTTGGGTATTGAGTGCTCTAGCACCTACCACAGGAAAGTAGTTGAATCAAGTAATACCCATGGTGTGAGGTGTCTACAAGGATTTGCTTGTTTCCTGAGGCAGGAGGTTTACAAGTCCTGGATGCTGAGCGTTTGGCACAAATTGTATTTTCTGCAGACTCAACTGTCTGTTCAAGGCTGCTCCTGTTCTGTTTGGATACAGATCAGACTGTGATTAATGTGCAGAGAACAAACTCAGTAATTGCACTGTAGAAGTGTATCAGTTAAACTTCCTCAGCAGCACAGGAAGTAACTTGTTTTTTTTATGATATAGTCTATGTTGCATGTTCATCTTGTATAATATTAAGTTACCACATCTTGATTTTTGTCTGGTCTTATCATTGTCACAGTGCAAGGTGCAAAACATCAGCAAATTTAAAGCATGTGTCTTATAATATAGTGTTGCAGCACGGTTGTAATTATCATCCCAGTCTCTTGGTGGCGCTCTTTTATAATGTCTGACTCATGGATGCTCTGTCGTGTCTCACTTTATCTGTGTCAGTGGAACTGGAGTATTGGGTTAGAGCCGACGGCTGTGCATGCATGCCTGTTCGTGTGTGTGTGGGTGTGTAGGAGGGAGAGAAGGAGAGAGAGAGGCTGTGTATGTGTGTATGAGAGTTAGTGAGAGAGATAGAGAGAGGGAGCGCAGTGGTGAAATGGGGATAGAGAGAGAGGAATCCAAGCTGACAGTTTCCCTAATAGAGCATGATTAACTCAGCTACAGAAGCAGGGAACCGTTGGATTACAGCAGCATTTTCAGTTCGATATTTTTCTGTATATGTTTAGGATTTAGCTATAATGTCGACAGTATATCTGTCTCTTAAAGCATGTGTAATAATGGAGCAGCGAATTAACTTAAAATGGTTGCTGCATTTTTTACTGTTTAGCCTCCTTTTTGGCGTTTCGTTTGGAGAAGTCCGTTACGTCCTTCCAGAGGAGATGCAGCGGGGGTCGGTTATCGGGAATGTTGCGCGGGATCTGGGGCTGCAAGTGACGGAGCTTGATGCTCGTCGAGCCCGTGTTGTTGCAGAAGGAACTCGCCAGCTGTGTGAACTGGACACTGCGTCAGGCAATCTTTTGATCAGCCAACGGATAGACAGAGAGGAGCTCTGCGCGCAAGCCAGTGTCTGCATCCTACAATATCAGCTCTTACTCGAAGATCCTCTTCAAGCATTCAGCTTAGTTTTGGACATTGCAGATATCAACGACAACAGCCCGGCTTTTGCTGCAGGGGAGATAAAACTAGATTTAGTCGAATCCACAGTTCTGGGGAGACGCTTTCCGTTGGAGAGCGCGCATGACCCCGATCTGGGAACCAACTCAGTCCGTGAATATAAACTGAGCCCGAATGATCACTTTGCACTGGAACTGAGTACCCAAATAAACGGCAATGCTTATCTGGAACTAGTTCTTAAAAAGGCCTTGGACCGAGAGGCACAAGCTGAACATGTACTGAAAATCAATGGAATTGACGGGGGGCATCCAGTCAGATCAGGAACTGCTTCTATCCACATCCGCGTTTTGGATGCCAATGATAATGTCCCAGTTTTTAGCCAACGAGTTTACAAAGCCTCTGTGCCAGAGAACTCGGCCATAGGAACTGTCATAGCAGCGCTGAATGCCACGGACTTAGATGAAGGTGTTTATGGAGAGATAACATACTCTTTCAGTCACCTGTGGGACACGATGGGAGGAGTTGTTGAAATTAACCCTCTGAGTGGAGAAGTTCGGGTGGCAGGTCTTATTGACTATGAAGAGGCCAGTACGCACGAGCTGGATGTTCAGGCTAAGGATGGGGGCGGTCAGGCCTCTCACTGTAAACTTGTAATTGATGTCATTGACGTGAATGACAATAAACCTGTGATAGAGATCAAGTCAGCCTCTGCTAACGTGGCTGAAGACTCTAAACCAGGAACGATGGTTGCTCTGATTAATGTTTATGACCTGGACACTGGGAGCAGTGGGCGCGTCACGTGTACAATCCCTGACAATATTCCGTTTAAGTTTGTATCAGAGGTAAAAAACTATTACATGTTAGTGACTGACGGAATACTAGACAGAGAGGTTCAACCAGAGTATAACATCACAGTTACTGCCACGGATGCGGGCTCTCCCTCACTCTCCAGCGTAAAAGTTATAACAATCGTGGTTAATGATATAAATGACAACCCCCCGACTTTTACGCAGAGCGAGTATAATGCCAACATCTTGGAAAACCAACCCGTTGGCACGTTTGTGATGAAAGTGAAAGCAGAGGACATTGACGACGGATCTAATGCTAAAATGCTGTACCATATATCAAGGGACACGAACTCGGAAGCGTCCTCCTTCCTCACCATCAACTCAGAAACAGGGGAGCTCTTCACATCGCGCCTCTTTGATTACGAGCAGTCAGTTCACTTTCAAATTAAGGTGACGGCTCGAGATGGAGGCGATCCTCCACTCTCCACCACCTGCACTGTAAACGTTTTTATTAAAGACCAAAATGACAATGTACCTGTTGTCCTATATCCGGTCCAAACCACTGGGTACATTGCTGAAGATATGGTGCCAGTTGAAGCGCCAAGAGGTTACCTGGTTACTAAGGTGGTAGCTGTGGACGCCGACTCAGGCCATAACGCCTGGCTTTCCTACAGAATAATCAAAGCAACGCGGCCTAACCTGTTTATAGTCGGTCTGCATACAGGAGAAATCAGAACTGTGCGAACATTCATGGAGGACGATGAACCGAAACATACTGTTATCGTTTTAGTAACGGATAACGGGCCCGAATCTCTCTCCGCCACTGTTACAGTCAGCATAGCAATTGGCGACGGGCTGCCTGTTTTAAACGAACTCTTTGAGTTTGCAGATGAACCACAGGACAGCGATGACTTAACGCTCTATTTGATTATCGCCCTGATAGCCGTTTCCTCTCTTCTCATCCTTTTAATCAGTGGAGTGTTTTATTTTAAGCTCTGCCGGCGTGGTTATGTTTACCGTTCAACCACCGCTAGTCTCCCCGTTTTCCCCACGGCCTACTGCCCCCCTAGTTTTACAGATTTAAGCCGTTGTGGGACCCTACTGAAAGACGAGCGGTATGATTCCTTCCTGACCACTGGGTCGTGGAGAGGCGATTTTCGTTTCGGCTCAAACACAGACACTGACACACTGAAGAAAAGAAGTGCAGCCTATCAAAAAAACACCCTCAGGCGCGCGAGTACAGATAGAGCTAGTCTGAAGGTGAGGGCAGGTGCAGCGCATCCTTGTTTTGTGGTCAAATGAGAGTCGGCCATAGCATATTGTAAATATGTTGTAAAATAATCCCTGTGCGGTGAATTTAATTTGGACCCTCTGACTGTCAAATATGTTATAATTGCATTAATCTTTCTCCTGGTTGTATAGAATGACTAGACAAATCCCCACTGTGATTGTGTAAAATGTGAACATTTTTCTACGGAAGTATTTTGTGCATGAATATGTTGTCAATGCATCAATATGTTTTTTTGATGTTCTTGGAGTTTTGCACATAACCTCAACCTCACCCCCCACGACCTGACCTTGAACATAGAGGCTATCTTAACTCTGTAGACAGTCGATCTTCTGCAATATTTTCGATAATAGTAGTAGTGTATGAATAAAGTAATCATTCATTTTTGCCATTGTTTTAATCAAAGACGAAACCTTTGCAGCAGACGGTTGTTTGTTGTAACTTAAGTCTGGCTTCTTTTTTCCTGCCTCTTTATATTCTTATACTCTGTCAATAGTTAGTAGTCTCTCTCTCTCTCTATCTCTCTCTGTCTTTCTCTCTTTTCCAGGCTTACTTGGTTATGATCTTTCCTTGCTGATTTATATTCTACAAATGTCCGTTGTTGCTTTAGTGATGCCTTATGCCTTTGTGAGACCCCCCACCCATCTTACTACACTACACTGCCAGGTTCTGATAATGCTATATTATGTTTTCACAAAATAACACATGATTTGTTGTGTGACTGAGACGTAATAAAAACTTTGCACTACATGTTATGAATTGAGCAATATGTAAACAGGCTATGACTGTGTACTGATGGAAAATAAACTTGAAGAGGAGATTGTGTTTTACTTCTCCATTGGCCCAGAACTTGTAAAGGACATGAGTGACATTTATAGACATTTATAACAGAATCCAACACTGATGGTCATCATAACAAAAATCCAAGGCAACTGTATTGAACAAGAAAAATAAAACTTTCACTCTGGTAAAGACTTGCATGCATGCATGCAGTACAACATGCTTCCCCTCAGGTCTGAGCAACAAGTATTTGCAACATACTGGTAAATAAAACTCAAATGAACCTCTTACTTTTGCCTCAGACGTGGACAGTGCAATACTATAATGTACTTACAAGTCATTCACAATTAATACAAAACATTATGTGTACATAATTACAGATTGTTGTAGTTGCTTTTTACCTTGATTTTGCAGGTAATTTGCCATTTGTCATACATCCATGTTATTGTTATTATACAATGTGAAAGATGTTGCATTTTAATCTGTAGACATTAGTTTAATTCTTAAATACCAGCACTACTAAAACAGTGCTTATTATTATTATTTAACTGACGATGAAAGGATTATTATTTTTATTAAGTTTCTGCTATTGCATAAAATATCAATCTGAGCTCTTACACAGTGCCGCCACTACTGCTAATAATAAAGCATCAATAAAAATACAAAAATAGTAATAGTGGTTTGTTTCTTTATTTTAAATCATATGGTTTTTTAGATGAACTCTCAGTTAGACCCTTTAGCATCAAGGCACATAAACGTTTCACACATACAGCAGTAAAAAACAAAACAGAAACAGGAGTAAGAAGCGACATACTTTTAAAGTGATGTAAACAACAGAAAACAAAATATTTTTGGGTTGTATGAACGTTGAAAAGTACCTTAGTTTGCACTCAGGTCAGTGGTTAGAGTCTTATACAACAGTTAGATTGTGATATGTGTGTGTGTGTCTTTCTGTGTCATATAGTGTCCTGCCTGCTACTGACTGTCACGGTAGTGAAGCAGAGAGGCTTTGTCATCGGAAGAACACACATGTGAATTCATGTGTGTTCCTCTTCGTGTTATCGCTGCAGGCTCATTTGTGCTCCTAATTTCAGTTATGGAAGGAAGGGAAAAAAACAAGCAGTGCTTAATTTTTTTATTTTTTATTTTATCTGGGTCACAAGAGCGCTGTTTTAAGCAGTGCTGTTGACAATATTGGAGAATGATAGAAAAGTATGTCAATTTAACAGCATTGCTGATTTTAATTGACACGAGCATCACAGAGTTTTCAGTGTTTTTGAATACTGAGGTTAGTTTAGTTTCGGTTTATAGAAACATCTTGTGGGGATGAGATGTTGGAAAAGTGCTGACACATTATGTACACACATTATGTTATTCTAGGAGTTGGAATTTTCCTTTAAGGTGCACTTCTTTGTGAGTATTTGTTTATAACACAGAGACAATATCTTTCACTAGGTAGTTGTGTGTTATTTAATCATATGTTGTCGCCCAGGTAGATGATTCTTGCACATTCTACTTTGGTTATAATGCCATAAACTGTCATTGAATTTGAAAATGTGATTTTGCATGAGTTGATGATTAATTTATATAACTTTTCTACATGATAACATCACATGATGAGGGCTGGTAAGTTAGGCTGGTTAAAGAATAAAGGAAGCATAGTTAAGTGCTCAGAAATAGACTAACTTTAAGCCTGAAAGTTCCCCAAAAAGTGATTCAACCCCAGGATAAAATAGACGTGAGAGCTGTGTTTCTATGGCAACAATCCAACACACCTAAAGTACCTGCTTTAACTGACAGTCAAAGTAACCTTCTGAAGACTCAAGTAAAAGAAGAAGACACAGTTCTATTTTTGGTTTGCTAACAATGTTCAGGAGTGAGCAGGGAATGGAGCTGAACAGAGCTGAGCAGGTTGACAATATCTTATTTTTATTTACCAAAAATAGCAAAGAAGTCCTACTTAAATAAGTAAAGAAATAGTCTGATGCCAGATGGATGTCCAGATTCATCATTTTCATTAAGCAGTCTATTTTTCAGTTTGAATGTATATCTTTGGTTTAAGCAGCTGCTGGAAGTTATAGCACTTTGTTTGTGGTGACCTTTTTGGGGCAGTTACACAATATCACAGTGTCTCATATGTCACAAGATCAAACCATTATATCATTCATTATTTCACTATGGATGTGTGTGTAATGCATATGAATGTAAAAGAATGTTTTTCAGGATTCATACTAACTGTTTTTTTTTCTTCTCTCCGTTCTTTTCTCGGTGCACCCCTTGAATGAAACTTCCATTTCGATCCAACAGGTAAGATAATTTTCATTTTACTTCCTCTTTAAATCTCACACAGCACACTACTTTCATTACTCTGTTATATTAGTATTACAGCCTCATCAACACCATACTCAACTCCCACAATCAATATGGAACACAGTTGACCCAGAACAAGTTTCTATCCATTTTCTGTCTTTTCTTTACTCTATCTCTTTTCCTCTGTTTCTCTTTTTCACCAAACACAAACTGTATTGATACCAACCAAGGAGCCTAACATTATGAATGTTTGTAAGACACATATTTTCCCAAATGCTGCTTTGAAAGTCATATTCATGCAA
Organism: Oplegnathus fasciatus; assembly: GCA_003416845.1. NCBI lineage: Eukaryota > Metazoa > Chordata > Actinopteri > Centrarchiformes > Oplegnathidae > Oplegnathus > Oplegnathus fasciatus. Next base: position 21,608 of record NTHP01000890.1, on the reverse strand, counting down.
TTGCAGCTAGCAGTCCTGTAACACAGGCAGCTGCGTTGCTCTTATTTGTGTGTGCTATGTTATTCTACCCTAGGCTTTAAACTACATGAATATTAATAATCCTGGCTGCTGCTGTGCAGTCATTGCTTGAATAATGCACAATCATGATGTGCAGAATGTTATGCTCTGCGGCAGTGTATGCTAATATTACGTGTGAACAGGGGCCGATGCAAGGCGCTATCGTGACCCATTAACAAATAGGCAGTCCGACCTGTGCAGACATCATGTTTTAGCTGCACAGAGAAGAAATATACTAAAATTTGTCAGTATTCGTTCATGCTTGTGGATGAGTGTTGCAGTAGTTTCATTCTAGATGTTAATTCCATTGCTCAAATGTAGGTCACTGGATTTATCTGTCAGATTGGATCAGGAGAGAAGAGATTATCTATCTATCTATCTATCTATCTATCTATCTATCTATCTATCTATCTATCTATCTATCTATCTCCAGACAGATGACTTTGTACTGTTTTACTTTATGTGTGTGTATATGTCCTCCATTTATTGTTACACTGTTACATTTTGAAAGGATCGAGAGGGAAGTTGTGTGATTGGGCAAGACTTATCTACACAATACAAAGTGTTCCCAGGCATACCTATTTTTATTTTTAGTCAATTGATATCTCATGGTGACAATGACCAGTTCACTGAATAATCACATACTGAGAAAACATGATTCAAAAATGTTATTAATACTAATTTTAAAAACAGGGTAATTTTAGACAGACTTTTATTCTTTTTGGCCCTTTTATTCTTCACTTGATTTTGATGTTGTACATCCACAACATTAAAAGTCAGATAGGAAGGGTTTGTAAAGTTTGGATAAAGATTGCAGACAGTTCCACCATTCCCCCACACTTACCACAGATGATGTTATTTTACTTAGTCACTGATGGTGGTGCTGTTGCCTAAGCAGACTATATGTCTAACATCAGCCTTATCACAAGTCACCGCCCGTCTTCGAAGGAAATAGGCGATGGCTTTGTGCATATTCTCACTGAGGCTCTATATGGCCGGTGGCATTGTATGGATTTGACGGAACACTACAAAATACAAGGTTCATATTGTGAGCGAGATACGAGGCCTCTCACCCTATACGGATAACTGTGTGATTTTGGATCTGATATCCATGGGAAGAAATGGATATTCTGAAGAGCAAAGGCAGCTCACTGGATTGGAGAGTCTCCATTTTGCTTTTCTGCGTAGTTGCTGCGGTTAGCGGACAAATCCGTTATTCTATACCAGAGGAGATGAGGAAAGGGCTGTTTGTCGGGGACGTTGCAAAAGACCTTGGCTTGGATGTGAAAAGGTTGGTTTCTGGTCGGGCTCGACTTGTTATAGATGGTGATACCCAATATGTCGCGCTGAACCAGAACAAAGGGCAGATCGTTGTCAATGAAAGAATTGACAGAGAAAAATTATGCGCCAAGAAATCACCGTGCAGCTTTAGTCTAGAAATTGTCCTCGAAGATCCACTTGAATTGTTTTCCATCACCGTCGAAATACAAGATGTAAACGATCATGCGCCTGCTTTCCCCAAAAAGGAGATTAATTTGGAAATAAGCGAATCGACGCCCACGGGGACTGTATTCCTGCTTGATAGCGCAGCTGATCCCGACGTAGGAATAAACTCGCTGCAAAGTTACTCTTTAAAGACAAACGATCATTTTGTTCTCAAGCAACACACTCGATCAGATGGGAGTAAATATGCTGAAATGATGCTTCAGAGTGGTTTGGACCGCGAGAAGCAGAGCGAGCATTCCCTCATATTAACAGCTGTCGACGGTGGGGAACCGCAGCGGTCTGGAACAGTAAGGATACATGTATCTGTTCTGGACGCAAACGACAACGCACCCGTTTTTACGCAGTCAGTATACAAAGCGTCTGTCTTGGAAAATGTTTTGCGAGGCACAGTTATTGCACGAGTCAGCGCTGTAGATGCGGACCAGGGTTACAATGGTAACGTTACATATTCTTTCACCCACTTAGAGGAGGATTCCTCCTGTCCTTTCGAAATAAATTCTTACACTGGAGAGGTTAAACTTACCGGTGATATTGATTACGAGGTTTCTCCAAATTACGAAATCAATCTTCAAGCAAAAGATCCATGGGGTGTAGTGGGCGCCAGCAAATTAATAATTGAGATTGCAGATGTGAATGATAACAGTCCAGTAATCACAATGGCTTCATATTCGGGTAAAATTTCAGAGGACTCTACTCCTGGCACAGTTGTGGCGTTGATTAGTGTCCAAGATAAAGATTCAGGTAAAAATGGGCAGGTTTATTTAAGTATAGATGAAAATCTCCCGTTCAAAATTAAATCGTCTCTCAGAAACTATTACACATTGGTCACGGAGCAAAACCTCGACCGAGAAAAGCGTTCCAGATACAACATCACTCTCACTGCCACAGATGAGGGCTTACCTCCCTTATCGAGCAGAAAAAACGTCGTTTTAGACGTTACTGATATTAATGACAACGCGCCAGCTTTCAGTCAAAGTGTTTACAGCACTCAGGTCATGGAGAACAATTCTCCTGGTGTCGCTCTGTTGCAGATCCACGCTACTGATCCAGATCAGGGTCAGAATGCACGCATATCATATTTTCTGATTGACGGCGAGGTTAATGGAAATCCGGTCTCCACATATTTCTCTATTAATACGGAGAGTGGAGTCATTCAATCTTTGCGCTCACTTGACTATGAACAAGTCAAAGAGTACAAAATACGAGTTAAAGCGCAAGATGGAGGCTCGCCACCACAAAGTAGTAACACGACAGTGATTGTGCGTGTCCAAGACCAGAATGATAACCCCCCTCAGGTTCTGTACCCAGTCCAGACTGGTGGCTCGCTGGTGGCTGAAATGGTGCCTCGTTCAGCAGATGTGGGCTATCTGGTGACTAAAGTGGTGGCTGTTGATGTGGACTCTGGACAGAATGCCTGGCTCTCCTATAAACTGCAGAAAGCCACAGACAGGGCGCTGTTTGAAGTGGGCTTACAGAATGGAGAAATAAGAACTATCCGCCAAGTGACTGATAAAGATGCTGTGAAACAAAGACTGAGTGTTATAGTGGAGGACAACGGGCAGCCCTCTCGTTCAGCTACAGTCATTGTTAACGTGGCGGTGGCGGACAGCTTCCCTGAAGTGCTGTCGGAGTTCACTGACTTTAC
>NTHP01000889.1:111789-123555 GCA_003416845.1 Oplegnathus fasciatus | reverse complement strand
GCAGCAGTGATGTCATTCCATACAGCATTCTTCCGACTTCCTTTGATGCCACTTTTCAGGCTGCCAAGTAAAACTGGTTGTTTAATTGAACTTGTGACGTCAGCGTTTCTATCTGCAGGTCGGAGAAGTTCCTCTTTTTGGCTGGATTACGTTTCTCTCTGTCGTAAACTCTCGGGGCGAGGCGTCTAAACAGAGAATATAAAGGGGCCTGATATTTAAATGACGACTGTTTTCAGCCGCCACATTTATCAACGCCCGATGATTCTTACGCTGGGATTGGCGAGATACAAACGTTTCATGAATCACACGTGAACCCTGTCGTAAGATGATTTCTGCACTCGGATCTGCGCTGGTTTCTACGCTAGATTGATAAATGAGGGCCAGTGTGATTGGCTCAGGCACATTTTACAATTTGACCATCTCATGGCAACATGTGATCGGGACGTGACAGCATCTGGGCACTTTGTCAGACATATCAAGAATAATAAACCCTCTGGTAAACATTTTATAGTTGGGTCAAATACCGCCTATTTGGTAAATGCCTAGAATGACTTGCTTATCCCAGTGGTGACCCAGGTCTGGAGCATGTATGTGTGTGTGCGCCTCAGAGCTGTCTGGTCAGTCTCCAGGTGACGAAGCCTCCTAGAGCCATGCCGGCAATGAAAATGAGGACAAGGCTGTAGCTGTGAGAGCTCAATGATGACACACTCTGCATGGACGCCACCGCCAGCTCCGAGAAACTGTTGATCTGTGGAGAGACAGCTCTGATCACACGGTACTTCAAAATCACCCCTGGAGAAATGTTTTAGGAAATCCGCAACATATGTAAAACATTTATGCTATTAAATGACAATTACTTTTATGAATTTGATTGACCGATATTAAATTGTCTAGAAATACTGTTCTTCTGTCGCTCTATAGTCCAGTTGGCTACAGAATGTTTTATTGTTGGTGTAGGTGAAAACAGGACTTTACATTATTCCTGTAAATTAGTTTTTGAAGCATATAAACAATTTCTTTTTTGAATTCGTTTATGACTTACTATGCATTCGTTCTTACGACATTATTATATTGCTGCTCCTTTTGACTGCAGTTGCTTGTTAATAGATAGATCATAATGCTGCCGCTGGTGTTGCTGTTCTTTCTCCATTAGGGTTTGTTCAGTCAACCACATTGTGGATCGGGTCTAATTATCCTCAGGTCTAAACGCATAGGATCGTTTAAAAAAAAAAACATTTATGCACGCTGGGTTTTCTACGGGTCCTTTTTGGATTGGGTCCAACATTTTAGACTCGTGAAGACATCTACTGTGTAGATTAGATAAATTAAACTGATTAAAAAATGACGGTGGCCTTTGAAACAATTTTCATACAAGAGGAGCACATTCATCCTTTTGTTCTCTGTATTTACTGTGGTGTGACTGATGTTTGAGTTGGTGTAACAAATGAATAAAAAGGAGGAAAAAGAGACTGAAAACTGCAGAGCGTTTGGTGACTTGACAAGTTTGACATGTAGGGGCAAAACATGCATGTGGTTCTTAAGATGTGGGGTGTGTGTATTAGAGAGGTTGGGGGGGTGCAACAGCTTGTTTAACACACAGGAAACTCACAGCACTGCAAGGAAGTGTGTTTCAATATACAAGTGATATTAAGATTCAGATTCCTGTTTGTTTATGTCTATCAGAAAGTACCATCCATGCAGCAGGACATTTTTTACACATGTAACTATCGTACAAGCTGGGTTTCCTTCCAGATGTATCGTAATTTTTCATTGAATTTTGAGAAAATCAGCAAAACAAAATGCGTATGAATGCCTGTTTCCATCTACTACAGTTATGCGAATATTAGGAGCTAGTTCATCGAGATAAGCAGTAGGTGGCGCCAATTCTCCAGTCATGTGCCATTAAACCATTGCAGAAGAAGAAGGCGCAACAAGATGACGTAGTTGAAAAACAATGTAGAAAACACGATGGAAATATGCCATTTATGTTTGCTTTATGTATTAATTTGAGGAATAATAAATAATCTGGCTGAATTTATATCTGAAAAATATTGTCTTTAAAGCAGTTATTAAGAAAAAAAGCTTAATTCTCTGTAAGTACACTGAATTTAAAGGGAATTGCAATCAACTTTGCAATAATTAAGAAGAAATGAAGGCCTAACATACCCATCCTCCATGTTCCCGAATCCAGCCCAGTAGATTGTTTTTGAAAAAATCCACGGTCCACATCAGGATGTCCCTCACTGACTGACGGAGATGAGCCTCCACCATCTGATGGACACACACATGCACACACACACAGATAGACAACAAAAACACAAGGTTTGTACACAAAGTGAAGCTGCTGCCAAACTCAGGAGTTCATTTCAAATACATTGCTGGATCATTGGAAAAAAACTGCAACAAACCGCAACATTTCGACAGTACTGTATATGAATGTGTACGTGGGTTTTTTTCCCTGTTGAAGGGTTTTTTTGGGGTGTTTTTCCTCATCCGAGTCGAGGGTCTAAGGACAGAGGGTGTCGTATGCTGTACAGACTGTAAAGCCCCCTGAGGCAAACTGTGATTTGTGACACTGGGCTATATAAATAAAAAATGACTTGACTTGACATGTGTATAACGTAGGCTACCTGAACATTACACTCATGTGAGGGGTCTAAATTTAGCACCCACCAAATGGGTAAATTGTTGTCAGTGGCGAGTAAAATCATCAGGCCATCCGCCACTTTGGGGGACTGGGAAAACGCACAACAGAAGACACATTAAGTTAGTGTATGATTGGATACAGCTACACATTTGAAAGTCACTCACAGCTGCTATATAAAAGAAACTATTGGCCGTAGAACCTTATTTGTTTTGATTGACTGTCGAAGTTCACAGAATTCTAACCGATAACCCTCAATAAAAAGACGCACACACACATACACACACGTCCACTCGTTACTGTATCAACTTCACTAGCTACCTCACATATCAATTTCCTCTGACAGCTTGATTGGTTACCTAGCTACAACGTGCCGTCATTTCCCAAAACCTGTAAAACGAGATGGAGTGGAAAAAAATAGACAGACATCAGCGGATAGCAAGGAACGAAGGTGTTTTTCCATGCATGCAATGTTTTTTGTGTAAATATATCAGACGTTGAATGACAAAATTCTTTACATTAAATGATGTCTCAATGATCAAAATGTTATTCCTTCATTTAGCGCATAGATTTCAAAAGTGGAAGATAAAATTTCTGAGTGGCCGACAAAAAGAAATACTTGCCTGCCACAGAGGCAGGCAGTGAAAAAAAAAAGTTCATTTCAGACCGTGCCCATGTGTGATTATTGAACACATGATTAGTTATTAATACACCTTGAAAAGTTGGGTGAGTATTCCTATGGAAGCCCAGTATTCATGCTAAATGATGTTTTTATCCATCATTAGGCCCTGCAGGGGTGTCAGGTTGTGCCGTCATAAATCTACTGAGCTAACATACCTTAAAACTGCCTTTAAATCCTACACTCACCCAAGTAAAGAGCAGATACTCAGCAGTATGACTCGGCCTTATATCTACATTTTATTTGCTTGGGCTAAATTATTGTGGTTGGCACAACTGACTTGAATGGCAACTTCATCAGAGTGTCGTGACCTGCTCAGTAGTCCAACCACCATCTCTGTTTATCTGTTTCCACTAGTCTTACCAATAGCCACTAGCTAGCAACCCCTCTGGTATGAGGACCTTTTCATGAATCATGTCCCATGACCTGTCTTACCAAAGAAACAAACATGGTTTCAANNGTTGGGCCCATGACACTGAGAACCACCCCCTCTTTACCTGCACCCACACATTCAACACAGCCCTGTGAAGCAAGTTACTATATTCACTTGTAAGCTAACATCATCAGCTAACACATATGAAGCCAACCAGCATTCTGCCATCACCAGCAGCTCAAACCAAAACCAAACCACAGCCATTCACTGGAACTGGCTGCAGTGTCTCCCATGAGCATTAATATGCTGCAACAGCCTCCACTCTTCTGGTTTCAGTCTGTCTACCAGATGTTGGGACCTGGCTGCTGGGATTTGCTCCCATTGGAATACAAGAGCATTTAGCATGAGAAATGATTATCAGTCTTTTGAATAACGACACATAAAACATTCAAAACCTTAATTTATATGAACAGATGTCACATACACTCCCCTCCAAAAGTATTGGAACAGTGAGGCCAATTCCTGTATTTTTGCTGTAGACTGAAAACATTTGGGTTTGACATCAAAAGATGAATATGAGACAAGAGATCAACATTTCAGCTTTTATTTCCAGGTATTTACATCTGGATCTGATACACAACTTAGAAGATAGCANTGCTATCTTCTAAGTTGTGTATCAGATCCAGATGTAAATACCTGGAAATAAAAGCTGAAATGTTGATCTCTTGTCTCATATTCATCTTTTGATGTCAAACCCAAATGTTTTCAGTCTACAGCAAAAATACAGGAATCGGCCTCACTGTTCCAATACTTTTGGAGGGGAGTGTATTTGCTAAAATGCAGGCGCATGGTGAGAACAAGTAGCAGATGTCAGTCTACACAACATGAAGCATTCCCAAAAATATCACAGCAGAGATTCCATTACTTTTATGAATTTGATTGACTGATATTAAATTGTCTAGAAATACTGTTCTTCTGTCTCTCTATAGTTGCTGGGAAACTTCAGGTGGATAGCCTTATACTTTCACTTATCTATGCACTCTGGTCAGGAAGGTGTTACAAAAATCCGCTGGTTCACAGAAAGGGTTTTGTGTTTCAAGAAACAAGAATCATTTGGTAGTTGGCAGAAGTACTGATAGCCTCTACAGCTGAACAGACAAAAGACTGACGCTCCTACAAACACAACCTTCCTCATAGAGAAGCAGGTCACAACACTGCCCACATTTTTTTATGGATAGATGATATCTGAGAAGTGCATGACTGCACTCTAATGACCATTTAATAACAAAGATGTCATCAAAAATCAAGAAAACAAGGCACACGAGGACCACTTAAGATTTTCCCCATGATCCATTCTGATCTGCAGCATATAGACGCTAACCCACCCTGACAGCCAGCTTGCCGGCAACGTAGAAGAGCACAGCGATCCTCTCCCAGGTGACCCCCGCTCGAAAAACATTGTCTGCCACTTCCTTAAATCTGTCCCACTTAGAGCTGGAACAACAAGCCACCCCGTCTATCGCACTGCAACAGAGACACAAGAGGGACAGTTTAAGTTTAAAAAACTTTAGTTGAAGAAACTTCAACCTGGTGCCATAGAAGCTGTCAATATTCTACTGTGATCTCTGAGATTAAGTAGCTGAGAGACTCACTCTTGGAACTCCTCGTTGCCTTTGACACTGTCGCCGATGATGCGGATCATTGTACTCAGCTGGTCCACCATCTTCTGCTCGTGCACAGTCTTTACTTTCACAGTCAGTGGAGTGAGGTACTGAACGTCCTCTGAGGGCACATCCTTCAGCTCCTCCTCTATGACCCTGGAAAAGAACAGGACGATAAAACACAGGTCCTTTCCCAAACGGACCCCTACTCAGTAACCCTATACTGTGGCCAGACACTCCATTTGTAGTCATACTCACAGCTGTGGAAGGCATCTTTTTATATCGACAAAAAAAACAGAAGAAAACAAAACATTCCACGATCAATCATCTGATCCACTTCCTCAATACATACATGGGTGTTGTTGCTGCACAATGCATTTCTTACTCTAACCAAGAAAGTCCGATTCCGTGATTAACATGATTGCATACTGTATGTTACCTTTCCAGATCTGCAGCTCCAGACCGAAGTTGCGAGTTACGTTGCATGAACAAGGACTTTTTATTTCGCTTCTGTGGCAGCAAACAACACACGGCCTTTCAGTAACTATTATGTTGCAGCCTGAGGCTCATCCAGACACTTTATGGCTGACTAAAGTAACTTAACTACCACTAATAGTATGTACTTTTCTGTGGCTGCAGCAATGTGATGATGCTCCTCTCGCCCTGTTCGATTTGAACAAGCGCTATACAAATAAAATTGACTTGACTTGCTGCTGGCTCCACTGTGGAGCAGAGGCACTACACAACATACTCATCTGCTAACTACACTGACCGTGAGACAAGTTGAGTCAGGACCTGTTTCAGCTCAGGTGACAAAGATTGACCGATAATGAAATCGGAAGTTCACATTGCGGTAATTTATCACAACAGCACCTTGCGATGTGGTGAAAATAAAAAACATTCAGTTTTTACAAGTTTGGAAAAGTAGAGGCTAACAGTACAGTCACTCACAGTCAGGAGGAGATGTGGGAGGAAAAAGTCAGAGGAGAGCATGCATTTACAGTATATACAGACGGGTAACAAATGAAAGGAACAACCTGAAAAAATGAGTGGAGAAACATAACAAATGTACGGAAGGCAGGAGTAACTGGTTACCATCACCATGGCATAAGTCATTTTCTACCGGCATAGATATGATTGGCACAGACGTCAGGGTATTTTCTCACTATGATCTATTTTCGGATAGTCTGAAATGACAATGCCTCTGTATATTCACGCCAATGTTGGAATTTACAGTAAAACTATATCAGGTGTAATCAATACATGCATTGTCAATAAAGACAGAAAAAATCTACATTAACAGCAGTACTTGTCGTAAAACTAGCTCATCTGCGTTAAATCTGCATCGGGGGCGGTACTGGTGTGACAGTCTGACAGTGGCCTACCACTTTCAAGCGGCACCTGCCGTTAGGAAACAGTATGTGCTGGTGGAACACGAGCAGCATACCACTCGAGGGACAAACCACTAATAATTGTGTCAGGCTGCAGCTAACATTTTTTTTGTTTTCCTAGTTAATACTTTGGTGTATAAAATGTCAGAACATAGTGGAAAAAGCCCATCAAAACTGCTTGTTGTAGCCATGCAACAGTCCAAAATGTACTATTATACAAGACAAAGACAAGCAGCAAATCTTCACATGTGAAAACAGCTATTTTTTGGGGGTATTTTGCTTGAAAAATGATTAATCAACTACCTAAACTGTTGCCAATTTCGTGTAGCTCATCTGATCAATTAATTGACTAATCCTTTGAGCTCTAGTTCTGATATGATCTGATATGTGGACCCATGCAGATGTCATCACAGACGATGGCAGGAAAAGCTAAAGCTATGGAATTATTTTAATGTAGTATAACGGCTTCTACTAAACGTATCCATGTAACCTTGGTGACGATTAAGTAGGGCTGAAACAATTATTGATAAATCATTTTCTATCATCTATATCATTGTAAACTGAATATAGCCTATTTGGGTTTTTAACTGTTGATCGAACGAATGCCATTTGAAAACGTCACCTTAGGCTCCAGAAACTTGTTGTTTAGAAAATAATTTCAAAATATTAAAAGATATTAAAAGAATATGGGTTGGCTGCAGCCCTTAAATTATCCCAAAAGTCTTCATTTTAAATCAACAACAGCTGATCTCCTATTTTGTTTTGGGTTGGACTGTTTGCTTTTTTTCAATTTAGACAACATCCGAGTGTAAAACAATTTTAAAATGAATAATAATGTAAATAAAAGGAAACTTACTTAATGATCAGGGCCTCCCCGATCCTCTCATCTGTGGAGGAATAAAACCAACATTAAAATACACGAGTTACACACGTTAAACATGTTAAAGGGATACTTCGGATTGTTTGAAGTGGGGTTGTATGAGGTTGGTTACTTATCCATAGTCAGTGTAGTACCTACAGTAGATGGCAGTCACGCGCTCCCACTTTGTCACATACTTTATTATGACAGGTGTTACCAAGATGGTGAGTGTTCGAGTACGTAGTATTTAGACAGCACCTGTTACCAGCACGGAGGCTAAGCTGTGTTTAGCCACCTGCCCACCAAAAAAAGATCAGTATCGGTTTGCTATATTCAGAATATTTTCACCACTTTTCCCTGCAGTCAGACAGCCCTTTCCTTTGGCACTACATTTTCTCAACCGTCCCTGCAAACATTTCATCGACCCACCCGCAGGTTGACGGCAGGTCTATGGCTCAACCTCTGCGAGACATGGACAAAACATTTTAATGTTACCGAGTATAAATTCACACCCCAACAGTGTTATAGAGTACTTTTACATACAACCTGAAAGATATGTTTGCATAATAAGCGATACAAAGATATGTAGAATTATTGTCCAACCAAATCCAGCAACTATTTATTTCAACCTACTGCGCATGTCTCCCATCATCTGAATCAGTCACAGCTCTCGACTCGAGCAGCACAAACAGCACGACGAAGGCTTTTATCGGTATGTTTTTCATTAATGTAGAACATTGGGTGATTTTTATGTGTTCATATGCAGCTTTCAGAGTTATAAAAAGTGACATTTAGTTTGTGTTATGTGTTCTTTGCCTGCAGGAATAATGCAGCATTCAAGATGAAGTATTCCAGCACACCAGGAGAGCAAACTGTTGGACTTTCTATGAGATGGTCTCTTCATTTAATTTATATAAAGTCGCATGTGTATTATAATCAATATATATACAGTGGNGATCAAATTGATCACTATAAGCGGATGATTATTATAACCGACTTTGTCTTTATTTCTCATGCAGATTACCATCTGATTGACATTTGTATATGTATTAGCTCCGAGGAGCAAAGCCAGTGCTGCAGGATCAGCAGCATTCCTCCTTCTTCTCTGCCTTCACTGAGTGAAAGGCGTGATGAGGCCACCCTGCCACCCTCTTCAACGTACTCTACTCCGATCAAAGGCCACACCGCCAGGTATACCGGCAACTTTTAAGGTGGAGCGTTTTCTTGCATGTTACTCAATGCATGAGTTAACGTCGNTAACACAATAGAGCACTAACGAAGTCGAAACCATCGTTTCACCATCCCCAACGACCGTCACTCTAACGACTGTCGTTGGCAAATGGAGCACCAACGACCCAATGACATCATTGGCCTTGTGACCGCCTCCTAAGAGGTTAAATACCCAGATCTCCACACCAGCTAGTTGGACCAGTCTAGCCTGGTCAAACAAGCACGAACTGATGAAGCCTCTTGGATGAGAGGTGAAACGTCTTCACAGACAAAACCAGAAATCCAGTTGTGTTCGATTCAATTTCCTTGAGATATATACACACACATATATACATATATATGTATATATGTGTGTGTATACATATATATACATATATATGTATATTAATACAGGCTATAATAATGACTGTATTGTAACTGATTATTTGACATTAGAAAGTTAGCCTGAACAGATGTGATGAGACAGTTCTTCATAGAAATCATCATCTTTCCAGGCTGAGACCTGCCGTCGGCTCAACTTTCAGTTTGGCGACATGTTTGAACCCTCGGACGTTTTTTCAACGTCCAGATGTTTGCTGGGGTAGAACTTCCGCATTCCTCCGTTCCGTCTCCATCTGCAGAAGTTCTTCTTCTGCGCACTCCGGGTCAGAGAGGCTCCTCGTGTCTCCACAGTGAACCGCATTTCATCGCTGCTGTCACGGTGACTCATTTTCAGTCTCTGGTTTGTGTCTCTTCCGTCGACCTCTGACCCGAACAGCTGATCAGCGGCGTAACACAGAGCGCGCGATGCGTAGGAATACGGAAGTTCTCCGGTTGAGAAAATGTAGTGCCAGAGGAAAGAGCTGTCTGACAGCAAGGTACAGCGGTGGAAGTATTCTGAATATAGCATAAACTTCACATGAGAGTGATATAGGGTTTTGGGTGGGCCTTTTTTAGGTCGCTAAAGTTAGTTTGTCCTGCTGGTCCCGTCCTCAGCAGGACACTGCTCAGCTTCGTGCCGGTACCGGCTGGCTCTCCAAACTGGGAGCGCGCCGACCAGCCGGTAAGACTGACTGTGGATAAGTAACTTACCTCACACGACCCCGCTTCAGAAAGTCCAAACTGTCGCTTTAACGTTACAAGACAGTGTTAAATCCTCCGTGTGAACTGTGACAGTGCACCGCGGCTGAATAGGGGGCCTTATCACCCACCTGACATGTCGTTTCCTTCACACGCCATGGTTTAAAGAAAAAACAACAACTTCACAGAACCTCCAGAGAAACTGCCCCCAGAAACTGTTTCATCTGTCAGATAAAAGCTCCTCTCACAACGTCAACAGCCGTATGAAACAGCGTTTAGTCTCAGTGTTCCTCCAATAACACCCGCAACCGGAGAAACACACCTGGAGAGTGATGTTTTGTCAAGTCCTGCTCAAAAGTGGCTCAGCTGGCGCCGAGAAAAGTGTCTGAAGGTATGCTGCTCGCTGCAGCCGCTTGGTTAGACCAGGGGCGTAGTTCACGGGGGGGGGGCAAGGGGGACATGTCACCTGCACGCTTTCAGAAGGCAGTGTTGGACCCCTCCACGTTTTACAGTCCGAAAAATAGCTTATATTAAAAAGAAATGGAGAAACATTACCTGGACATAAACCCTAAACATGAAGACAATTTAAAACAACATATAGGACAGTTAAGAGCATCATAAAAAGGTGATAAGTGATAAGTCATAAAACAATTCAAGAGCACGAGGAATAAAGGAAAGTTCGTGTCGTGGGCACTACGAATCCCCTGAGCCTGAGGAGGAGTAAGCAGGCGTTGAGGCTGCAGGCAGGAAACTGTGCAGGAGGGATGGACTGTCTAAAAGGTGGAGCTAGAAACACTACAGTCCGCTGATTGGTCAACAGAATCTTCACTCTACCTTACCTGCAGAGGTGTACTGCTGCTGGAGCGAGGCGAGCGAGGCTCCGGGACTTTTTTCCCAAGTGAGGAAACAGAACATTCACAGTTCACATAATCCGATAATAAACAGCTTATTAAGCCGTGAAGATCCGATCATCACTAAAGCGTGTCTCATGTAAGAGAGCCAATAAAAACAAACGGAACGGTCAAAGTCGCCATATTGATGTTTAAGGTGGGCTGACTGATTCACGACGTTAACTCATGCATTGAGTAACATGCAAGAAAACGCTCCACCTTAAAAGTTGCCGGTATACCTGGCGGTGTAGCCTTTGATCGGAGTAGAGTACGTTGAAGAGGGTGGCAGGGTGGCCTCATCACGCCTTTCACTCAGTGAAGGCAGAGAAGAAGGAGGAATGCTGCTGATCCTGCAGCACTGGCTTTGCTCCTCGGAGCTAATACATATACAAATGTCAATCAGATGGTAATCTGCATGAGAAATAAAGACAAAGTCGGTTATAATAATCATCCGCTTATAGTGATCAATTTGATCCGGACAGATGTGATCACTGTAAGAGGTTCCCACTGTATATATATTGATTATAATACACATGCGACTATATATGAGTTAAATGAAGAGACCATCTCATAGAAAGTCCAACAGTTTGCTCTCCTGGTGTGCTGGAATACTTCATCTTGAATGCTGCATTATTCCTGCAGGCAAAGAACACATAACACAAACTAAATGTCACTTTTTATAACTCTGAAAGCTGCATATGAACACATAAAAATCACCCAATGTTCTACATTAATGAAAAACATACCGATAAAAGCCTTCGTCGTGCTGTTTGTGCTGCTCGAGTCGAGAGCTGTGANTGATTCAGATGATGGGAGACATGCGCAGTAGGTTGAAATAAATAGTTGCTGGATTTGGAGGGACAATAATTCTACATAACTTTATATAGGTTATTATGCAAACATGACTTTATATAGGTTATTATGCAAACATAACTTTATATAGGTTATTATGCAAACATAACTTTATATAGGTTATTATG